>JASKGO010002713.1:0-15508 GCA_030556065.1 Holobus sp. GC000080
TTGCATGATTTGTAAACGTTGTTCAGGGATGAGTCTTCCCATATTAAAATTCCAATGAATACTAAGCACAATGATGTATTTAGTTTGATAGTAGTCACGGGTAACATGTCAATAAAATCGTATTAAAAAAGTACCTCCAAACTGATCACCTTATATTTTCAAGTTAATTTAATTTTTCATTAAATAATTATTATAATTAATTAAATTTACTATTAAACTGAATAAAAGTTAAGGTTTTCATAAAAAAAAAATAATTTTTCAGTATGAATTCATTGAAAAATGTTGCTTGAGGTTTCAACTATTTAGAAATTACTTTGATTACTTTGATGAAGATAATAGACAACTGTAGCTGTCCGCATCTATCTGTGTCTCTAAGCAGTAAGCACAGCGAGCCATGTAATAGAAATCCGATCTTAGGCAGAGCAGTAGTAGTTCACTTTGCATTTTGTTCACGGAGGGAAATTCGGGTCGCTTGGCCTTTCCTTTGCATAAATCGAGTTCGACTGACTAACTAATGCCGACTTATTAAAGCAAATCCGAGTGTAAGTGCCAGTTTCGGTTCCTTAATCCTCGATCAAAGGTTTCGTTAGCACAACCGAAACGGCCTTTCATGCTTTGTACAAACAAACAAACAAACAAACAAACCGCCCAATGGACGTTTAAAGACTCATTTTCCCAATTGTCGGCACCTATTTCTTCTCTACTTTCAAAAGGAAATTTCTTTCTTTCAATTTGATTGAACGAAGCTTCTTAACACTACTGTTGATGATTATAGTATTAAACAGTTGATAGACTTCTTATAACTTTTATTAGGAATTATTGTTTATGGTATTATATTTGTTGCATGCTTAATGTCTCTAATTCTATGGAGAATACTTTGAGTATTTACGATGGGTTTAGCTGCTGCAGGAATCGTTAATATATTCTTTATTATTATTATTCCTGCATTATTATAATATTCGTTTCATTCCCATGGAGACAGTATTCATTTTATGTATCCTCTCTGCTCCCGCTTCGGTCCCTTTACGATCCAAATTTAGCTTCATTAAATACTCAATGGAAACTCTCGCTGCTTATCTTTGTTGATCGCGTTTGCAAAAATATTTTTTTGTTGTAGCTGAAAAAAATCTGAATCAATATGGGGGACTTTATGATACATTTCATGTTTTAATTTAATTGTAGTTTTTTTTTGTTGAAAAATAGTTTTAAAATTAAAAAAATGAAAATTTTAATGCTTTTTTTTATTCTCTAGAGTTTTAGACACTGATTTTTTTTAAATAACCGGAAGTGGGCAAGTTATCCTAATTGAAACAAATTTTTTTTTAACAAAATCTTCTATATTTCTAGAAAATAATCTAAATATTAAAAAAATTGTGGTGTTCCATTTAAAATTCAAGAGTTATGTCAATTTCCGGTATAACCGGAAGTGATCAAGTGCTGAATATAATTAATTGGTGCTTTGAAATTAATTTCAAAAACAAAAAGAAAAAATAGTCTACGTAAAATAGTTTTCCCTAATCTGGCTAATTTAAAAAGACCCTGTATTCAAAATGTATCTGACCGGCGCCTTCACCTATGTTAATTAAACACCAAATAGAAAATAAATTCATATCTTCCGTTTTATTTATTTATATCATGCTTCATGCTTTGAAAAATAATAAAATGCTAAATAAATTAAAATAAATTATTATAATATAATTATTTATGAAAAAACAAAAACTTACCAAAGGCATATTGCTTTGCGTTGAGTGTTCAGTGCTTAGCGTTTGTACGGACGTTTGGAACAATTAAAAGAGTGGCGCTTGGAGTTGTTTACGGTGAGTGAGGTCGGCAATTGGAGTTGCGAGTTGCCGTAGTCGGTATTTGGGGGTAGTTTCGGCTGAAATACGTGCTTTGTGTCGCGTTATGGCGAAAATCCTCACGTACTTTATTTGCGCGTCACGCACGAGCCGTCTCAAGCAGGAACATCGCAATTCTCCTCGCCGTTCTCCTTCACCTTACCCATACGCGCGCGCGGATATAGGGGTCCTGCAGGAATTTGTTCGGCCCGACCTTTCGCATACTTATTGTTATTATTATTATTTTTATTATCGCATGCATATATATGCAATAAAGTATTATATAAGGGGATAATAAAGGTTCCTTTATTTATTTATATCCTTGTCCACTTTTAGTTTTCATCATTTTTTGCAACTACCAAAAAGTTTTTTGCAGTTTTATTTGCTATTACCACTTTAACAAAGATTTTTTAAATTGTTTTCGATGTTTGGATAACAAAAGTATTCTTATTTTTAAAATTAATATTAATTTTTTTAAATTTTTATAGATTCAGAATAAATTCAGAATGAGGTATTTAATGGAATTTCGATATTAATGAAAATGCAATTTAATCATATACAGTATTTTATCAATTCATTATTATTTTTTAATAATCTTTAATTTATTATTAAATTTATTATCAACAAATCTATGAAAACATTTACATGGTTTAAAATCAAAATAATAATTTCTGAAACAAGAATTAAAACGTATTACTTTATTGCATAAAATTTAATTATTTAATTATTGTTAATGAATTGTGAATTATTTAATATTTTTTATAATTAATTATTTAACTAGTTATTCAATATTTTAATTAAAACTTTAAATGTTTCTAAGGCTTAGCATTATTTTTCTTATTTTGTATTTTCCTTGAAACCCTTACATTAAAACAAAAAACAAATTCCTAATTATTAATGTGCACTTTAGATAATCAGTATCCGTTGCTAAATGGTTATGATGGTTCATTAATTTGCGAATTAAATTAAATGAAAAATTAACGAAGGAGAAATTTCCCCGCTTGCTCCCGTTTTTTTTTCCATTTTTTTCGGTGCGAGTCAAGTTGGGTACGTAGAGTACATAAATAAGTTTTTTTCTCTTCGTGCTTCTTCTCCATGCTTCTTAGTTTGTTGTTGTATCAGGGGTAGTATCTTTGTCCTAACTCCTTACTTACGTAATTATTTTTGGTACTGCTTTGTACTCGCTTCCACTTTACCAGAGGCACACAGGAAGAAGGATAAAGAAACAAAGTTTAATGGAAACTTGGGAAATTAAGGAGGGTAAACTCTCTCTTGCACAAGAACACACACACACACACACACACGCACACACACAAATGGGTACAGAGAAAAGACGCATCGGGATGTAATAAAATAAAACAATGAATAAATCTCACTTTTTAATGTTCTTACTGCTTACTTTTGCTTACTTTTACTTTGAACCTCGAAACCAAAGTCCTCTCAGCGGTTGCTCCGGCTTTTGTTCTCGCTGATGCTTGCAAATGCAATTTCTTTCAATGTTTTTCTTTTACAAATTGCACTAGCAGATTCTCTATTTTTCGTATAAATTTATTATTTATTACTTATTTGTAATATTGTGATTATTTATAAAGAAATATCTTGTGGATCAATTTTTTTTAGTAATTTCAACTTTAAACTAATTTCTCGAGGTCCCTGTATAAATATTGCTACAAATAATTAACGTAAAAGATGCGCAGACTTCACAGAAATTGTAATCAAAAAGAATTATTTAAATATCGTTAAAAATATAAAAGATATGATTTTTTAAATGACTTTAAACTCTTAGAAAAAGATATAAACTACCCGGCGCTTTCACATTCATAACACAGGGGGGCATCGGTTTGCCTCGTTCACTTGTTTATTTGCTAAGACATTTTTATAAAAATTTGCACATTAATACAAGATGTAATTTTGAATTTAGTAATGTAAATTTCAAATTTGTTTCACTTCCGGTTTAACCGGAAACGACAATAACTTTTGATTTTTAAATAGCAACCCATAGTAATTTTAACTTTTTTGGATTCCTTAGGTCATTTTTAGTCTAAAAACATAATTTTTATCAATTTTTAATCTTTTAATTATTGCAAAAAAATTTTTTTTAATGGTTCTACGAGTAGAAGGCCGTAACGATTGTTAAGAATAATCTCTTATGAAAATAACCATTGTATGTTGTCCTTAAAAGACAGCGATAAATTCCGTGAGAGCATCTAATTGTTATTTCTCAGATATATTGCGCGCCGGTATATTTATGATGGGTCCACGCGGATGGATGAAAGGTTGCTGCATCTCTCGAGTAATTTTTCATCGGCCGCATTCAGCGGCGGTGGGGGCGGGCGGCTAAGACGGTAGCATCATCGGTCGGGGCAGCGGCGGTGTTTGCATCGTGGAAGGGAAGCACATAAAGGAATAAAATGGTCCTCGGCAGTCGTAAAACAGGTCGTAATAGTGGTCCAGATTGTCTACTTAAGTGTTGTCTCTCTACCGGGGCTTTGATAATAAGAAGAGCCGTTAATGCATGTCCCCGGCGTGCCTAGTCCTCGCCGCTTGTGCAGATAACACGGAAATTTAATTATTTTATGGGACCAGGTTGGCAGCTTTGATTTCCATGGCTTTACTTTCACTACGGCAGCGACAGAAAGAACTGAAACGATTTTTATTGCTTCCAATTGTTTACTTTCCTTCTTCTTTTTTAACTCTTGATCTTTTCTTTTACCTTTTCGCAATTTTGCCAAGCACCAAGCATTAAATCTATTAAATCATTAAACGTTCAAAAAAGGAGTCTTTTCGTTTGCCAAAAAATGAGATAAGCTGTTAATAAACCAGAATTCTTAATAATAACTGAATTTCTGAGAGCCGAGTTTTTATTGCCCAACTCCTAATAAATCCTTGCGATAAGCCTATCATGTGGATTATCAGGGAACTTAATCACCGTAATCAATAAGTTAAAGTAGAAGTTTAATTATCTATTTATATCTGTTAATAAATTAAAATAAATAAATATAAAGAGAAATAAAATAAAAAAACTTTTATATGGTTATTATGTGGTTATTTAAAGAATGAAGGAAAAGTAGTTATCCCGTAATGCATTCGCAGGAATAAAATAAATGCAATTTTGCCTGTCCAGCGAATTTAATTATTTTCAAAAGCGCGCGCGCGTAACGCTAACCGGAAAACTCTTTTCCACAGCGATAATTCGCGCGGAAATATTCCTAGCACAAAAGATCCCACGGCACTTTAATAACATTTTCTAATAAATTGTGGATTTCCATAAGGAAAGCGAGCGCACTCTTTCTTTCTTTCTGGAAGTATGCTGCCGCTGTGCAGTTTCCGAATATGGAAAAATCAAATTTCGTTCTTGAAAGCGGTTTAATATTGAAAATTTAATTTCTTTTTCGTCTGTTCACTTGGCAACTTTTGTTCAAAATAGAAAATTGCAAGTTTATAATAGCGAAACAAAAACTAATTAAATCAACGATAATACAATCTTTGTAACCTTTAAAAAAGGATTTAAAAAATACCAAAAAAGCAAAAAAAAAAAGTTTTTTTCTCCATTTTTTAGTAATAAAAAAGGCAAAATTTAATGCTGAAGAAAAATCGATAAGTCTGTTATATTTATTGGAAACCTTTGGAGAGCATGAAGTATAAGAATAAAAACATGTGAAGAAGGTGTCAAGGTGAAATTAATATTGTGGATATTGCTGCTGCTGAGGAATATCGTGGCGGACCGCATTGGGAATCCTGCGGACGACTGCATTGAAACCGCTGTGCGGATCGGAGGTATAATCGACGGTCCTCCTGGTGCCGTCCGGTTCTTGTAAACTGTACTGTCCCCGGACGACGTCGCCGGTGCGGCTCTCGTGCTGGTTCTTCAAATCTCCGGTGTGCGGATCGTGTACTTCGTACGCGTAGCTGTAGTGCGGATGAGGGTCGTACGGTTCGACCCGGCTATGGTGGACCAGCGTCACCGTCGGATGAGCATGAGTTGACAATACGACGGGGCCGACGGGGCCGACGGGAACATGACTACTGGAAAGGTAGTGGTCGTTGTTGGGGGCGACGTTCACGCTCGTCGACGACGTGGCCGATAAGAGGCTGGGAACGGAAATTACCGGTTGCACTAAGGGATGATGAACTGAGTTCGCGTAACTGCTGCCGCTCGATTGCACTAGTTGATTGTGCCCTATGATACCTGCCCTGACTATCGATAACAAGGCGCACACAATTAGGACCTGCAAAGGAACGATGAAACGGTTCTTATTATTTCCCAAAGTTATTTTTTTTTGTGGAATTTTTAAGGTACATTCATTGTACTTTACATAATTTTTGGAATCGTTCATTAAACTTTTTTAGTTACTTCAAAAAATTCATAAAAAATTAAAAATATTTCAAAATAGAAATAAATTTTTTAAAATTTGATTTTAGAGAAACCTCAGAAAATAATTTGCTAATTTAGAAAAAGAATTTTTTTAAATAATTTTGTAAAGAATTTAAAATTGTTTTCTGCTTCTTCATTATAATTTGCCAATTGATATCTTTTATTCTATTCATTTTTATATTTAAAAGTTGAAATATTCCATACACCTAACCTTAGAATAATTTTATTAAATTGACCAAAGTAAGAAAACTTTAATTTTTTAACTTTCATTTCATTTTTTTTTCAGTCAAATTAGTTTCTAAAGTTCCTTTTAATTAATTTGTTTCAAATTAATAGATTAAATTTAATTAAATTGATTTAAATTTAATTTAATTTGAATAGAAAATAAGTCAAAAAAGTAAAAAAATTAAGTTTGAATCACTTACTCAAATACTTTTGTAAAAAAATCTAAAATTCAAAAATATTTAGTGAATCCTTTTTAAAGATTACAAGAAAAAAAAAATGCAAAATAACGAAAGTTATTGAAATTATCAGATTAGAGTATGTTATTAATTATTTAATAATAATTTTAATTCATAATTACTTGTAATGTTATTAAATTATTACTGTGGGCTACAATTTGCATTAATCACTAATTCAATAGCACAATAATTGCAAAATGTATATCGCTTAATCCACCAAACACTAAAATATAAAATTACTGCAATACGAATTTAAATGCATTATTTTAACCCGATTTCCATTTAATTAATTTAAATGAAAATAATGTTCGTTATCTTTTTTCGCATCTCTCTAAATTTAATATTTTTTATTATATTAATTATTGAGGAAACTATTGACTTCTTTAATTATTTATTGTTATTATTTGCTTTGTTAATAATTTAAATCTTTTTTATTTAATAAATAAATAAATAAATGAAATTGTTAAAAACAAAGAGAAGAAAAAAAAAATAGAAATATTTGTTATAAAAGATTACCTTCATACTTATTTTAGTTGCTTTCTTTATTATTTTCAATATTATTTTTCACTTTTCTGTTTGTTGTCGCTCTATCTATTCTTTTAATACGTTTTATTATGGGGGGTTGCGAACTGTTCGATATGTGTAAGCACTGATAACCGTTCGCAGTGTTGATGTTCTTTTATAGCTGTCACTCTTTGTGCGCTAGTTAAATGCAATTCTAGACATTCACAAACAGCGGATGTACTTGATATCTCTCTTGAGCAATAGCACGCCAGCACGTCGAGGCAGAAAAGAAAACTTAACTCGCAAATAAAGAAAATAAAAATAAATAAAGTAAATAACGAGAAAAATATATATCGTTTCCAGTTTGTATGAAATTACGTCGGCGTTGCGCAAAGGTGCGTTATGCGATATTTTCAGCTCGTTTTGAAATTCCTTTCCGAATTTAAATTTTGCAATTGTTTTCATATTCATTCAATACCGTTAATAATTTTCAAGGATTTTCTTAAAAAATTATTAAAATGCTAAAAAGTTTTTTATTAACTTTTTAAAACCATTTCTCCTTAAAAATTCAATTTTGTTTTTAAATTGGATTTATTTTAAGTCTATTAAAATAAAAATGAAATTTCGTTTAAATCTTGGTAATTGGTGGATTAGTTTAAAGCTCTAAAGCCGTAATCCTAATTGCAAATAATAATTGGATCCGTTTTAAATCCTTGTAGATTTTCATTACAAATTAATAGACACTTTTTTTTAATTATAAATTAATTTATTCAAAAAAAAAATATTTTGATAATTAAATGTTTCTATTGTATTTTAAAAAATCTGTCTTTATTTTTTTAATTAAATAATTAATTAGATACTAAATTACAGATATAAAAATATAAAATTAAAATTACCGAAAGAAAATTTATTTTTAGGCAAAATGAAAAAGAAAATGAAATGAAAGATTAAATTAATTCAATTGCGTGGTAATTATTCTAAAGTAATTAAAAAGACAATTGTGTGACGATATTAAACAGATGCTGCCAATTTCATTAGTAAACCTCTTTAGCCAATGCTTAAGTCAACGCACGGAAGTAATTGGCTGCAATTAGTATGTAAAATTCATTGGTTAATTGCAAAAGCGAAATTAACATCGAATCTGCTCATTTCGTACTATGTTAGAAGCAAACAAGTAACCGAAAAACAAAACAAAAACAAAAAAACAAAAGTTGCTCGCAACCAAAAACACGTAATCAAGAATAAAATGGATTTAAATCGAGCGAATCGATTTAATCCCATGGCTTAAGATGCATTTAAAGGGCATGAACTTACCAATCGATTGATTTTTCTTGGTAATCTGTTCTTTGTTTGTTAAAAAAATACATTTTTGCCTTTACAAAGGATATTTTTTTTTATTTTCTGTAAAAACTAAATTTGATATTTTTCAAAGTACCCTGTATATTGAATCTTGTTTTTCGCAATTGGAAAGTACTCGATGGGGAGAACATTGAAGGACTTTTTGTTCTTTGTTCGGCCCCAATTTCTCAGAAGCTTTTACTTCATTTGCCCCGTTTCTCGTTCGTTTAGCTCTCTCTCTCGGCTCTCGCACTAGCCGCCGTCGATATAATGAAGCAATTTTCAACGTAAATATTGTTCCCGTTTTAGATTCAATTAAGAAAATTGGAAATTTAAATGTGGCCGCCTTCGCAGCGACTCAAGCTCCACGGGGCAAATGGCAAATGTATCGGTCGTCAATGGGCAGGCAGAGAGTAGGTACAGTATACTCGTATTCCCAAAAGTATTGATTCCTGCATAAATTATTATAACTGCGTGATGCGCGCAAATTCTCCGCATTCTTACGACAGCAGTTTGGAGAATTCTTCGCGCGGAATTTAATTAGTTTGCCGATTCGCCGAGAGCGAGAGAATTAATTTTTCGCGTAATAGAAAAATTTATTAATTCAATGCAGATAAGAGCCCGGCCCGGCCCGGCCCGGCGCATTCACACTGGAAACGGTTTCGAGCGAAATTGCAAGTCGTCATTGTGCAGATTAGTTAGGTGGTTCTCCTAATGAGCTTCCCGCAAAATGCGCAAAAAGTGCGCTGCATATACTTCGTTGCTTTATGCATAAAACTGGAAAGTTAATTAAGAAGTAAACCCTTTTAGCCGCCACCGTTTAATAAGTTATTATTTATTGGTATTGGAAAATTTGCTCCCAGTTTACAATATTTGCAATGGTAAAATAATCTTTTGCAAGGTATGTAAATAATGAATAATTGATTGGTTTTTAATGCCTTCCATTATGTACATTAATGAAAACATTTAATTTTTTTGTTTTTAAAAAACTTTTAGGCTCTTTTTGATTGATTTTGATTTGATTTTTTTCTGTTTTGTTTCAATAAATTTTATTATAGAAGTAAATTCTTAAATATTATTTTATGAATTTTATATTTGCTAAAGTTTTAGTGGTTTTAAAAAGTAGTTTTCTTGATACCTTCAATTGAAAATTGAAGAAATGATTAATTCATAAATAATTTTAAGATTTGATGTTTAAAACCTTTTATTTTTTTAAATAATAGGACTTTATTTAATAAAAACTTTTCTGATAATTAATTGGGGAAATTCTTCTGGTCAATATTGTTAAAAAAAACATCTTTAAACTTAACTACAAAATGCTCGGAATTAATAATTTAGTTTTTTTTTAAATTTCTTAAAAATCGGTTGGTAATAAAAGAAAAAAAAAATTAGCCACTTTTCGTTGTAATCCTGTAAATTACAACTGAAAATTTTAAATTACTATTGATTTAAATTAGTTGTAAACCTGCTAAAGGAAATAAAAAAACTTTTCAAAAAGTAATGTGCAACAAACCGGAAACGGTGATGAAGTAAATTTTACCGTAAAGTAATCTTTCATTCGGTGTCCAAAAGCAAAAGGTATAGTAAAGGTGGGTAACATCGAATATTACACCCAGTGGTGCAAGTTAATTTCATCGAGTGACCGCATAAATCAAAACGAAATTCGCAAAACTGGAGGGCGGAAAACAGTAGGTGGTTACAGGAAGGGCATGCATTTTCAACGGGGCCGCTTTAGGATAAACCATTAGTTCGTTGTGTCAAATCAGATACAATCTAAATGACGGTATAGCACCATTAACTCTCCGGGAAAACCGACGGCCGACCTATACCCCCCTCCCCCTTGCTCTCCTGCTCCTTCTTCTTCATTCCTCCTTAACTTTTCCCATTTTCCCATTCAATAAAAGGACAAAAGGGTACAGGACTACAGGGAGAAGGAAAAAAAAAGTACGTAGAAATCCGATTAAAAGACAATTTTATTTTTTTATTACCCCGAAATTAATCGCCGAAGAATGTTAAGACTTTTCGCCTTAATTAACTTTCCGGACTTACACATGGAGTGGAACTATGCACGGGTTTTTGCACCCTCCTGTAGTTCATTAGGAAAACCACCCCATTCTGCGCCGCTGCGATTATGTATTTTGTCCCTTGGTGTATTAAGTTGCGCTTCTGAAATTTAGTATTCTGTATTACTAATTACAAAATGTTAATGACATTGTACAAATTCAGAAAACAAAAACAAATTGCAGTTAATTTTTATTAAAAACATTTAAATTATTTAAAAAATTAAATACCTAAAACTATAGTCCAAAAAAACAATTAAAAAATAACATAATTAAAGGATACAAATAGCAAAAATTTCCAATTAAAATAATTCAATTATTATTACTGCGCAGAAAATATAAAATTCTGAATATGGATTTCTAAGTAAATAGAAAAAAAAACTTTTTTCCTCATTTTCCAAGACGGCAACAATTAACCTAAACGGCATTTATCGTCGATGATGTAGTGAAATAAATTGTCAGGCAAAAGCGATCGTGTTGGACACGTACGAGGAAAGAGTTTCAACAGTGGCAGTCGTCAATTTTACATTAAACTGGGCGTGTGCATTAGAGACGTTGTGCGCTATAGCGAGTAATAAAATTTTGAAGCGACTAGTATCGATCGCTAATTGTGTTGGATCGAGGGTAGGTAAAGGTGAAACGACGTCTAAGATTGCTCGAGTTGATGGCCTGAGGGCTAAAGACCGCATTTACAAAGCACTATCGTTCATTGAAAGAGGCACAAAGCGCTGCAGCTATGCTACATGTGCGACAGAAATCTGCAGAAATCCGTTTCTGCTGCTGTTTCTGCTTCTGCTTCTGCTGCTGCTACTGCTGCTGTTACTGCATCTACTGCCGCTGCTGAAATCCGTTTCTGGAGTCAAGGGGATAGGGAGTGAATAAATGCAATGCGCTTAAAGCAGTTCTTCTTATACGAATTTACAGGGTGGTTCATAAAAACAGCAAAGTTTTATAAAGTTTTATCTAAACAATTCAATAAAATTTGTTTTTTTCTTCAGAGGCTTGTAGATATTGATAAAGATTATAATTTTAAATTATTTTTTGTTTTTGTTGTTTAATAGAATCAGATGCTTTTTATAATTTACATTAAAAAAATTCTTACAAGTTTGATAATCACACTTGTGGAAGAAACTAAAGAATTCTTAGGAAAGAAGTATTTTATGTGAAAATTTTGCAATTTATATGTAAAATAAAATAATAAATTAGATGCAAAAAAAATTATTAACATCCCTGTATAGTATTTAATAGTCGGATATCCTCTATGCAATAAACTAGTGTTTAGCTCTTCCCGTATTATATTAACCGCCACCACTCTCTTGTTCCTTCAAGCCGGAGGGGAATTTATTAATTTGTAGTTTGTAAGTCCCGGTGTAATTATTTTAAAATCCACCCTCGTAATCCGCTTACAAAGTATATGAGTGCATTGTGGTGGCCGCGAGAGACTATAGCACTACACTCCACCGCTGCCGCCTCCACTGCCGCCTCCACTGCTGCCTCCGACAACGCCACCCCTGCCATTCCACCTGCAAAAACATTGTCGCGCATATGCGAAAAATCCTAAATAAATATTTTACCCTGTTTACGTTTGGTTGGACTTATAATCGCGGTTAATCAATGTTATTTTATTAACAGGTCATTAAAATTTACCATAAATAATTTACAATGAATAGTTTGGAAAAGAATTATTTGTCGTTAATATTTTTATTTAAGTTTAATTATTTTTTTTTTATTTATGACTTGATATTTATATTCTTTGAAATAAAGGAAAGTTTTTTTTTTATTAGATAGTTAGTAAAGAATGTAAAAAAATGGTGAAATTATATTAATTCAAACTAATAATCGCTTTTTAAGTTATTTTTATTACAAAATTTTAATTCAAAATAGAGAAGATTAAACTGGGTGGAATATTAAATGCAAATAATAATTGGGTAATTAATTTTATCAGAAATGTAATAACACCAATTTTGATTATTAATTAGTTACTGTTATTTGAAAAAAAAAAAAAAAATGAACGATATAAATCTTAAATAAAATACATTGATTTATTAATTTGGAAATTTGGGAAAGTGTTTGAAATTTTAGCAGAAAGAGGTGGGTAGGCACGTGTGGAAATTACAGTGTGTTATTTACGCAAGAATAAGTTTCGGTAAAAATTAAGCAAAGGGTACGCTACGCGTTCGTGCAATCCCCGATGGAAAGTTATGGGGTGAAATGAAATTCCCCAGCGTTAACATCGATACCGAAAGTTTTGCATGAGCGGCGGCTTCGGAGGCGGCCGAGGCGGTAGAGAGGCGGCAATGCGAAGCCTAGCATGCCGGCCTATTGAAGAATCGTACTCTTATCGTCGCATCCAATACGTGACATGAAGAGGGGTGCGATGTGAAACCCGAATTTCATTACAATTTATTCGCCAGTTTATTACTTTTTATCGCACTTAATATATAAATCTTCATTTAAATTACAAACTGTAATTTTGAATGGCTCGCAAAGTATTTTAATTTTTGATAATATTGCAAAATTTCAAATTAATATTATTATTTACTTGTTAACTAATCCTTTTTGCACTTCATTGTAGGAATATTTTAATTTTTTATTAATTTTATTAATTAATTATCATTATTATTATCCTATTCAATTCGCATCAATATCAGTGATGAGAATTTCAATTATTCAGAGATGTATAGAATAGATTGGTATTCTCAAATTAATAGTTAAAATTAATTTGTTTTCGTATCATAGATCATAAATAATAGACATAATTCACGTAATTGATAAATAAGCTGCCGTCAATTAATAAACTTTGTACGTCATTAAGTTATCTAATTGTTTAATCATATACCACTAGTGTGATTATCATGATTATAAATGTACTACCCTATTTATTGATAAATATTGTAATCAAATCAAAGTTAAAATTTTCTGTGATTTTTGATATACAGAGTGATTATTTTAGTTTGGGAGTTGATATTCCGAACATTAAAAAAAAAGAAAGGAAGTTTCTGATTGAAAAGTTTTTTCTATGTATTCTTATCAATTCAAATAAATTCTTATCAATTCTTTTGGATTACTAATGATTTCATTTATTGAATTTGTTGATATTGGCCTTTTTAGAATTTTTTTTTTTTTTTTTACATTTTTAGCTAATAATTTAATAATTCTTCTTAATAATCTTAATAACTATTGCTGTGATTTCAACATCTGTATTGGAATAATTACTTGAAGTACTAATTGTACAGAAACTTAGAGAAAAAAAAAAAAAAAAAGTATTTAAAATTTAAATAACTTCATTTTTCAAATAAAAAAAAATTCAAATCACCAATTTTTCAATAAATATTCAATTTTTTTTGCCTAAAACCCTTAAAAAAGTTTTTTGAAACTCTAAGTTGAATACTTTTTGAATTATTTAAAGAAAACAAAGTCTTCAAGAAATCCTTGTTTAAACATAACATTACCTTCATCATAACATTAACAAATTTGAAAATTCCTATAGAAATACATTGAGATTTAGTTTTTTTTTTTTTTTAATTTAAAAAAGTACTAATATACTCGTACTTGTAAATCTAAAATAAACAACCAAATAAAAAGGGTTAGCCTTCATTATTCCTTCCATTACCCCACATCCTGTGAAATAAAAAATTTGCCAACACAGATTTTCCAAATTTATTAATACAGATTAATCAAAATTTTCAGTCAAAGCAAAACTTGAAGAAACGTAAAAAAGAAATATAACATTCCTGACACGTTTCTAATGCATGTAAAATAAATAAATAAAACCTTTCGCATATTATTGGCAACTAAAGCTGTAAAACTTAAAACCGGTACCGTTATTAAAGAGGCCAAGTAGAGGATATTGAGCGCAACTGACAGTAATTGATATCTTTGCAAGTGTGGCACGGTATAGTTAAAGTAAAACTGGCATAGGTTTCCCAAGCGAGATTTAAATTAATTTTATAACTAACCGCAACCGCTCTCTAGCATACTGTACGTACGTCGTCGCATAGTACGCGCGGTCCGTTCCTTAATTAATTAAATAACAATTCCGCTTTAATGGATTAGTTTCATCAGCGACCCTCAAATGTGATAAATTGAACATAAATATTAAATTTGCTCAGTTATTAGCCAATTTTCGATCCGGTCGTTCTTCTTTGCGGATTTTGTTTACTTTCTACTATCCGTTTGATGTTTTAAATTTCCATTTCCATCATTGCCCTGATTAACCAATAATTTTTTTAAATTCTCATATCGATTAAATTTCAATTTGGTATACTTTGTTCAATGATAATTATTGAATTATTAATATAACGAGGAATAAATTGTATTCAGAAATTTTCTAATAAAATAAAAAGCCAAATTCAATTTGCGAAATTTCCACAAAAAAAAAAAAAAGTATAAATAAATGTAAAAATATGCAAATTGATTAAAGAGCGAAATCATTTGAAATGCAAGAATGGAAGCGCCGATAAAGTATCGAATTGAGACAGGACAATTTAATGCGCAATAGTTAAGGGCGGCCGCCATGTACGAGCAGAATTTATGTGCCGTGGAGACGTCCCGAAGAAATTCGCTTAATATATAAATTCGCAGAATTCGCTGATCCTGTATTTAGAGGTCCGTGTTCGTCGTCGACGTCGACGAGAGAAAAGTTATTTGCGCGCGCGAGAGAGCGGAGCGGAGTGTCTTTGCCGCCTTTGCCGTTGCCATTGCCGCCATTGCCGCCGTCCCCTTCGTTTGCCTTTCTGTTCTTGGCTAGCACTCACTCTCACTATGGCTCGCAGATACAGCACACATTCGCCCCAATCCATCCACCCCATAGATAGTAGTACTTGTATTTTTCTGTGCTTTGAGCACAGGGAGGCTATCGACCCGAAGGTCCTTCTGCCATGGTGATGGGGATGCCTACCCAAACACCACTACCCATATCTTGCCGGCCGT
>JASKGO010002714.1:0-26730 GCA_030556065.1 Holobus sp. GC000080
TGCAAAAACAAGAAGCGGACACCCTTCCTTTTTCTTTTACCAACCTGGTCTCCGCTCGGCCTAACCAAATCAAATCAATCATTCAACTAAACAATCGTTTAGTAATTAATTAACGGGCTAAATACAAAAGGTAAAATAAACCACAATTATTTAGCCATTATATTTTTAAAATAATTTAAGTAAAATAAGAAAACGTTATTTTATATTAAGTTTGGTGTGTAGTGGATAACTTCAAATACTTCTAAACCCGGCGCCTTCACATTCGATTTCTTTAGCAATAAGTCATATATTTTGTTGCTCCTTATTTCAACATATTTCCTCTTAAATTATGACTATTTATTTAGTATTTATAAGATCCAAAGAAGTAAATAATAACAGCATCTTGGAGATTTGCTGAGAACACTGATTTTACTTTTCTTTGGTTTCTCCTTCTTTCATTTTCTTCGATTTCTTCGTCATCGCCCAGGACTCTAGCTAAGGATTATTTATTGCACTACATTTTCTCATTATTATTTCCTCCGGCTCGTTTGTTTTTGTTTTTAATTAAAGCGCTCCTATATTTTTCCCTTTAAAAATATTGCCTTGTCATCAATTCTCCTGCGCTCTCCTTCTTTTTTTCTCTCTTATTTTCAATTTGAACGTCTATTTGAGTCTCTTTTGCTTCATGTAAAAACCAGCATTAAAGCACAGATTTTTTTCTTTCTCCCTTTTTTGTTATTATTATTACAGATAAACGTAAACCATTATTTAAAGCGTTCCTAAATCATTTTTAATGGAAGGCATCGAAGGAAAATCTTTGCAGAAGAAACGGGCGGCCGCGTTATTATAACATTTTTTACATGTCACGAGCTCTTTAATCTGTCACACGAGTCATAGATACGTGATGTATTTATGGGTATACGGTGGAGGGTTCCGTCGTCACTTTTTGCCTGTCTTCGAAATCAATTTTGCCTGTTTAGAGACGAGAACGAAGATGCGCGTTCATATTTTCATTTTTAGTGCTTTTTATGCCCTCATCGCATGATATATGGTTTCGGTTATCGCGCACAACCGCAAAAAACAAGAATTCCCATCGCCACTAGAATCAACCAGCATCACACATATTACGGCCGCACTTTTTTCAGCCCGAGCCAAAAATATGAGAGGGAAAAACGGAAGAAGAAAAAAAAAACGCGTCATCGCAGATGCAGCAGCTATTAGAGGTATTAATTAACGATTACTCAAAAAGTACTCGGAAATTGTTGATAGCGATTTACGAGCGAACAAACGTCGTCGATACATCATCTCTAAGGTCGAAAATTATTGATGGTGACATGTATTAAACGAAACGTCACGTTCACTTTTCTTCCATTAAATGTACAGGAATTTAATAACGGTTGCACAATATAATGCGAAAGCAATTACTATAAAATAACATCGACAATTGCGGTCTTAGGAGGCAATATAACTGTCCTTTTTATTCTTTTAGCTTTTGCTTACTTTTCATTTAAGAGCTGCTTTGGTATTTTATATGATTTCAATAGGCATTTAATAGTTTTCCCATAAATAAAATGTGTTGGATCTTCTGAGAATTGTTTTCTATCTAATTTCTTATTTATAAAGAAAGGTTTTTTTATGAAATGTTTTTTAGTACAATAAATGTAGTAATACTCTCTTTTAAAAATAGAAAGGCTTCTTACCTATGGTAAAAAACAATAATTTCTGTATTAAGTATGGGAAATTATGAAGTAACGATAACAGTATTATTTTCAGAACTTTTGTCAATAAATATTGAAAAAATAAAATATAGAAGGAAATTACAGCGATAAAATTTATATAAAAGTAACAATATTTAAAATATTAATTAAAAATTAAAATAAAATAATTAAAAATTTGATTAAATTGTTTATTTTTTTACGTAAAAAGATAGAAAAATATAAGTAGTCTGAGAGATATTAAAAAAATATTTGTCTTGTGCAATTTAATACTAACATGAAAGGAAACATTCCTCAATGTCCGCTTGCTTATTTAACTTAATATGTGCTTGTAGGATACGTAACTTCGCTATCTGCAGTATTTTCTATATTTACAGTTGACAGAGAAAACAATGCAAAAGGATTAGGTTGAGAACCGCAAGGGAAAATTTAGTATAAAATTGTCGGACTTTAATAAGATACATGGCATTATTAGACCGTATTTCTTGGGCTCTAATGTAAAGAATGTCTTCTCTTTTTGTCAATTACATTTAGATCACGACGATGCATCTTCTTAAATGGAAACAAGCCGCGATCTGTTTCCGCAAAAAGACAGCCTACAAATCTTTAGGGATTCGATTAAAAAGAAAACGCTACCAACAACAACAACAACACAGAAACAGCATCCACCCCCTACCCCTGAACGTGGACCGCTTCCTTCCTTTAAAAGCAACGCAAATAATTAAATACGAGTTTCGTCTGCTGTGTGTGCATGTGTGTGTGTGTGGGTGTGTGTGTGCGTGTATTTTTGGGGGCTTTGCTTGGAAGGACGATGCATTACAACTCCTATTTTAACTTGATTGCTTTCCTCTTTCTATTCAATGACATCGTATCGATTGTGTTCTTTGGCCAAAGTCCTCTTTAAACAACTTTTATTAATTGCTCTTCAGTAAATTAATCGAACAAATATTCAGTATTACGCAATTTATCATTCTCATCGGCTATATTCTATTAAATTTACAAATGGGGCTTTTTTTGATCAAATATTAGCTTTCATTAAGCTAAGTGGTTTATTATAGTTGGCCTCGAATTTCACTTGCATTGCATATTCAACAAATTATTATCTTACGTATAGATCAATATATTAATTTGCCTTTTTAATAAGAATGAAAGATTAAGCTATAAGAAACTGGCCAATTTTTATTAAAATTTTTTCATATCTTATTTTATTAAACATAGCTGAACTGTGACTAAGTTATCCATTTTTTGACACTTTTTGCTACAATTTTGGGAAAATCAATTTTATTAAGGACTTATTTTACACATATTGATACGAAAACCTTTTTATTAAGGATGTTTTTACAAATATTAACAAATTGAATTTTTAAGTGATTCATTGGGGCGACTGAAGCCCAAAGGCTTTTTCAATGTTACAATTAATACTGTAGTAGTTGAATTTTATAGAAATAAGTAGAAAAGTAAAGTCTTTATACAAAAAAAAAAAACCAGCAAGAAATTACCCTAACAATAACTTTTTCCAATGGCTAGGCAATAGCAGTATATCGTAAAAATAATAATTTAATGAAGAAATTTTGCATATAAATCAATAAAAGTCCTTAAAAATTCACAAGCAGCCCCATTAACAGTGCACTATATAAATCGCGAGCGGAAAAAAGTTTTATTGGGTATTATAAAGAATTAAGACGAAGCGAATATAAATTAAACTTTTCCTCTTCCATTTTACGCGACCATTAATTAATTTTAATACGAAACCGGTTTTTCCCTCTCTCGCAATCTCCCGAAGTGCAACATCAGCTTGAATCGGGAATTCCCACTTCAAATATGACGTCTTAATTAAGAAAACATCAGACAATCTGTTTGCATACATCAGTACATGTATAAATAAATAAACTGTTAAAGCGAGAGGTCAGTCTGCAAGCAGAATGATTCGAGGAGGATCGACGATAGCGATTGCAATAGGTTTAGTTGCTAGTTGGATGGTTCTGGAAGCCAGCGCTTATTCCACGGGCGGTTTATACCGAATCGGTGATGTGCGAATCGAAGCGTATTATCCTCGAGGATTGCGAGTCCTGTTGCCTGACGCAAAAGGCATCCAACTGTTTGCGTTCCACGGCAACATCAACACACCGATGAAGGATTACGAACCGGGACAATATTACAAGGAGGTGCTGCGACCCATTAATGGTTTCTGGGTCTACGAAGACAAAGTTGCCCGCTTGAGGAAGGGTGACAAGCTTTATTACTGGCTCTACGTGTTACATGATAAATTGGCCTACCGTAAGGACAGCCAAGTGGCTCGGATCGATGGTAAGAATTCAACATGCACAACTAACGTATTCGCACCTACGACGTAATTATCATCATCATGAATAAAACATGCCCAATATTAACAAACCTCAATGCTGTATGAATATGTGTGAGTCGCATAGGTGGTTAAGTGTACTTTAAATAGCTATCTGATTTGAGGGTGCAACAATAACAACTTTTTACCGTTTTGAGACACTATAATTTTGTGGCTTTTATAGTTTAGCGTTACGTTCACGCCTTCTATCTTGATAAATTTTGCTAAATATGTACATAAGTAATTTTTACAATAAAGAATTTTTCTAATGAATGCAGTTTGCATGCTGCAAATTAAATTTTTAAGCCGGTACTGGATTTTTTTTGTTACAATTCTGCAATTCAAATTTCAATATATTTTTTTTACTTTGAAAAAGAGAATATACTTAAAAACTGGAATATCAATCCTATTATGTTTAATTTGGATACAGTTTTATAATAATAATTTGTCAGTAATTGCTTCTTTAATAAAACAATTATGAATTACTACATTTTGAAAAAAAAATCGACTGATTATATCAAATTTTTATTCTCTTTGAATAATATCGAATTTCTGGAACTTCGTTGATACCAAAATGGTCCATTTTGATTAATTTTGAACTAGTTCTAGTTAAAACTATTTCATTTTATGTTAAATAATATAATATGGATTCTAATACTAAATTATTTTATATTATTCTTATAAATATTTAAATTTTACTAACAAACAAGAAAAATTAAAATGCAAATTAAAATAATAAACTTGTTTGCAGTCTTTGGGAGACTTATTTATAATTTTGTTTTGTTAAGAAAAAGAATCATGCAAAGATTGAAACTAAATATCTGCAGTCACTGAAAATTATTAAATATTTTCCAGAATTAAAAAATTTTCTTTGATTTTTTTCAGAAAGTTCCACAAAATTTTAAAAGTTTATTTTAGGACGTAAACCATTTACAAATTTATCATACTTTATTTAAAATAAAATTGAAAACTCTCTTGAAAGGTTAAGTACCTTAATTAAATTATAATTTTATTTTTACTAAAGTATGACATAAAATTGTCCATCTGAACTTATTTATATACCTAAATATAAAAAAAGTAAAAAGTAAAGTTATTGTTAAAATCTAAATTTCCTTGAAATATATAAAAAATGTAGGTACCTACGCTAGACGATGATATATTAATTGAAATTATAATTATTAACAAAGATAATTTCGAAGTAAGTGCAAAAAAGAGATCACAAATTAATACCTTTATAAAAAAAAAGTATAATTTTCCAATTCGAATTTTAAATTAAACAAAAAAAAAATTAATCTGCTTTTCAGATTTAATTTACAGCGACATGCCAGAATTGATTGAAGAAGAAGAGCCGAAAGATAATTATTGCAACTCATCAGTACAGAGCGAGAGCGGTGAAAATGAATCCAGGGATGCAAATGGTGGGAGCTGCGAGAAATTGGTGTATAATTTAACAAAAAAATTAAACGATGCGGAGAATAGTATCGCTTCGTTGAACAACACGAACGAGCTTTTGAAGGAAATAATCGAGAATCGAGCAAATTATAAAACGTTAACAATGGCCGGGCGAATTTCGACAGAGGAAGAGCCCATTAAGGTCGTACGATTTGTACTTAGCGAGAAACTCGACCTCAGACCAGACATTCTATCTGCTTGGAGGAATCCCGACCGATCAATTACCTTCGAACTCGGTAATATCCAGGATATGCTTCAACTTATAACGGTCGCCAAAGACAAACTTGCTAAATCGACATCGGTTTCAATTATTTACTAAAACCCTCTCAGCTTTAAATCTTTGCTATCAAACTTCAATTTTGCAATTTGCCAAAGAGTTAGATTTATCATCTTATCTTAATAAGTTTTGTATCAAATGTACCAACATAAATATGATTTTTTAGTTTTACAAATAAAGATTATTTTATGTAGAAATTTATTTTCTAATAAATAGATTTTTTTTTTAGGAATTTGTCGGTGGTTTAAAAAAAGTTGATTAATGAATTACTAGTTCAAATAATAGAAGACAAACAATTTAATTAAAAGCAGAACAAAAACAACAGTTTCTTTAATGGCACGTATTAAATACCAACAATTAAAGACAATGGTGTAGTATTGTTTGGATAAATTAAAGTTAATTGTTCGCGTTGGTAGAGTAATAATGTAAGCTCGTGCTTTGAATGGATAATAAAATGATAATATTTTAGTAGAGTTGGAAATTAGCCGCTTTAGCTAGTCCTTGTGCATCTTTTGTGTTTCACTAACGTCATCTGAATTCGCATACAAGCCCTTAGGATGAATAAATAGCCACATACTTGCCATACAGATGCGAAGCGCGCAGATATTTCGGTAAATGTTGTTGACTTGGCTGCTTTTATGCATACGTGTTGTTTCCTTTTGATCTCTGTATGTTCTTTTGAGCGCACAGGATTCAACAAGGAACGGAGAATTGATTAAAAAATGCCAAGATTGAGCATATTAAAAAAAAATATGTCGAAGTGGTTCCGTTAGCCATCTGTATCCGGATACTAAAGGATGTTGCAAAAAGTTGCTCCATCAAAAGTTTTCACATAAAATAAAAATATCCTTACCTTTAAATTTAATTATTTTTATATTAAGTAAAATATTATTTTTTGATACTCTGTAGAATTTGTTTATAAGTTATTAAAGCAACTTTTAAATACAACTTAGTAACTTAAAATTAGCATAAAATATCTGTCATAAATATAGCAAAATAGAAAAAAAAATGATATCTTAAAATTTATACTACTTTTAAAGTTATTCCACGTTCATTAAACAAACTTAGAAAAGGAATTTCCATGAGGTGATAAATAAATTGCATTTTACTAGCAAATTATCTGATTTTTATTTGATTTTTTTTAGGTCCAAAATTTCTGAGTTACCCTTTATTTTACAGATCTATAGGGAAACGAATATTCGTTTCGTTCAGAGAGTTCCAAGATTTATTGATGCGGCTTTTTACGTTTGGGGTTGGACCGCCACTATGCATGCATATGGAAATACCTTGTTGTTGAAATGACCGGAAATTAAATTTGCACCTTTAAATCCGCTTAGCTTGTATTCTATTTCAAAGCACAATGAAATTTGTGCAATTTATGTGATTTTTTATCCACTTTTCATACATAAATATTAAATTTTTGAACATATTTTTTCCTATACCATAAACTAGAATCCAAATCAGGTTTTTCACAAAACATTCAATAAACCAAAAAATTAACCAACCTGAAAGGTTTGGTAAAAAATTGAAGTGAAAAGAACTATGAAAACGATTAATGAAAATCAAATTAAATTGGATGCAAAACGGATTCCGTTTAACTTATTCCACGTAAACAATGGCAAAAGGAGAGAGCGCAAAAGCGGAACTGAAAAATCGTGAATAATAAAATTTTATTTTGACATAATCCAATTTCACGGCAACTTTGTGTATAAAAGCGTGCATATTGCGTCGTGCGCGCTCGCACACACACACACACACCGATAAACACACACCCACATATACTGATTACAAATTTAATGAAAATTTAATATTTTATAACGTGCACCAGGATAATAAGCAGTAATACACAACCAATCTATGTGCAGGCAAGCCGCTGGAGATATTAAAATGTAATGAATGAAAGCTTCTAAAATGGTAATATATTTCCGCCAGTCTTTTATCCTTTGCAACGACGCAACGAGTCAGACAGGCAACGTGTATACATCAGCAGCAGCAGCAGCAGCAGCAGGAACAGCAGCGGCAGCAACGGGGGGCGGTCGTCTGATAAAAACGGGATGGTGTTGATTTTTAATACGTAATTTCGTTCTCGTTACAACATTATTATTATTATTACCGAGATTATTATTATTATGATAACGGAACAGCTGCTGACGGTGTTGTGAGGGATGAAACACATCAGAGCAGAAATGCGCTCAGCGAAAGGCATTCTAATTAAAATTTACAATGGAAGTTTATTATTGTAATATTCACACACGAGATTTATGGTTATCATTACTCGTGTAATATTATGTTGCTTCTAACGTTATTAACTTATTATTATTACTTTTTGTATAGAAAGTATGAAACATTTTTTTAGTAATTTTTTATTGGTGGTGTCATTATTATCATATCTTTTTGATGATTTAAAATAGATATTTTACATTAAAGTAAGTTATTATTAAAGTACAGGCAGCAAATTTCACATTCATGATTATAATAGTAAAAATTATATTGGATTAATTTTTATTGCAATTTTTTTATATTCAAAATGTATCAAAAATAATACTTTTCATATAAAAAAAGATTCTGTTTATTGAGTTGGTGTTGGTAACACTAATTATGCAAATTAGATTGCAATTAGATTAAGAAAACATGCTTCGAATGGAACAAATGAAAATATCAAGATGCTATAATTAAGGGCTTATCATAAATTACAGTTTGAATCAACAAGAAATGCTAAATTCAAAGCGAAATATGTAAATGGTAAGCATCGCAGTAATTAATCAAAGTTCTAATGAAGATTTATCATTCGCTCGATGCATCCCACAAAAATATCGCATCATGATCATCATCATAACAATAATATCGAACGATAACTAACCGCTAAAACTAAATGATAACAAATCTTCGCTTGAAATGGTATTTATGGGATGTAGTTTAGGTCGGTGGTAATTTGTGGGATATCGTTTCGTAGTTACGTGTGATGTATTAAGGGTTGAAATGATAAAACAATAATAATATTCCGAGTACGTATAGCGTTTTTAATATGAAACGCGCCGTCTCTGATGATTTGGCAGTTATTGGCGCTTTCCTCTCCTTTCTCATAGATTAGTTACGTGAGTGGAAAGCATTAGTTATTATTTATGGGCTTCAAAAAAGATCCTGCTCGTTGGCGCTTTGTAGCAATAGTAATTTAGTTACATGTCGCTCCTTCTGTGTTTTTCCTGACTTTTCCTCCTTTATGTGCCGCTTCTAGTTTCAACGAATTTGCATAAATTTATTACCGGGAAATTGTAGTCTCTTTGGAAGGATATTAAAAATTCTTTTTTTGTAAGTATGCCGAAATATTTCTTGATCTTATGAGGACAATTTGCATTTGATTAAAAAAAGTCTTTGAAATGCGCTGTATTTTTTGGTCTTATCTTGTGATAAATTTTTGTCCTGGATATGACGTTAAACTATCCTTACTCTTGTAACCAAATCTTACAAGGGCGAACTTTATTGCACTTCTGGTACTAGTGGGTACATCGTTATTATCGGAAATTAAAAAAACTGAGGTATGTGGCAACCATTTTAAATAAATTATTTTATGTTTATATTGAAAGGATCTGGGAAAGAACAACTTTTGTCACATATTTATTTTTTTCCACTTGTAATGCAGTCTGAATGATTCTAATGTAAAATCTGTTTAAAAAGAATACAATTCCACATCATTAGTAAATATACTTTGATCAAAAATGGCCTTTTCAATTTTTTGGATATAAATATTACTGATTGTTTGTGATATTATTAGTAATATCACTGTTTTTTCATTAGATGAGAAAAGTGGTTCTTCCTTTGATCCCTTCGATTATTTATTGAAAACCATAATAATATTATTAGATTAAAACGTTACTCCAATGTGAAGGCGCCGGGATTATTACTAACGGGGTTGCAGTTGCTGAGTGACTAATACGCCCAGCATTTATTGGACACTTCCTGTACAGAGTGGACCGAATTAGTAGTCCCTATCGAACACGTACTAAAAAGTAAAACGAATAATCCATTTTCGATATCAAATTCACCGCTAACTAAGATGCCACCATTACATTTTTTATATTTTTTGTAATGGAAAAATAAATTTTACACAATCCAAAAGTGAATATAATTTTTCAACTTTTTAAGTAAGCGGTTTGAAATAAAAATAATCTTAAGATACTTTTTTAATGCAGAATCCAACGCCAAGGTAAATACTTTTTTTCAATTGCAAACAACGAAAGGAAAACAAAGTTATTTTTGTCTTTGAAATTTAAAGAAAATTTAGTCGACTCTTTAAAATGGCAATTTTTTTCTTTTATAGGTTTCAACCCTTTAAAAATAAAATAAAACTAATCTCATATGCATTGAAACTATTTATTAATTAATCTACCCTGTACAATGAAACGTCTTTTCGAATTTTTTTTTTCAATTTTACTGCGCAATTTAACAATTATATTAATATTATAATTATTTAATAACTTACAAGATTTCTTTACATAATTGTTTAAGAAAAAAAAAAGAAATTTATTTTTATTATCGTTGTTTGATTTAATTCAATGTGAAGGCGCCAGGTCATACTTCTAAAGAGACCATTAAATTTTGATAATTATTGTTAAAATATAATGGTGGAATGAAGCATGAAATGCATATTTATAATTATTAATAATGATATATTATGCATTCTATGCATGTAACAATTAACAAAACCAATTATTTCTGCATTAAAGCTGCAATAACTCAAAATATGTAGTAGGTATATGAAAATAAAAACATAAATTTAAGCGCTTAATTGTTAGGCCAACTTTACGTTTACATGAAACGAAATAACATCGATTCGATTGCAATCTAAATATTGCAACATCGAGTAATTAAATATGTACCGAAATACTTGGACGCATAAAGCATCGGCAATATGTTGGCCGTAGAGCAGAAGTAGCGTGGAAATTGTATGGAAATGTGCCAGCTGATACTGATTACATTTAAATAATTGCTTCGGCTTTGAATAAAAAGTGTATAAATTGTGCACCGCGTGTCGATTAATGCACACACAAAACACACCGATTTATAATATCAGCCACTATGCGGCCGCCAAGCAAGCCGTTCTTTCGCAACTCTCTTCGGTTGCGCTTATAATGCCGCCACTGGTGCGCCGAGCAAGTTGAATAAGGTGTTTTCGTTTTATTATTTTATGCAATAAGCAGTGTGACGAGAGCCGGGAGAAGGCAAATGAAGGGAAACGCGTCGAGGCAAAGTAAAAGGAAGAGGACGAGTTCAATAATTATGTTAAGCGGGTCTCTGTTATTATCCAGCAGCTCGATTCACGCTTGATAATAATAGATTTGCATAAGAAATTAAGTGCTGAATAAATTTCGCGCCTAGGACTTTGATCATTTATACAGTTTCGCCGTCATTAATGCACCACCGAAATATATCGAAAGCTTCGCTCGCTTCTTATACCATAAATATTAAAGGGCAATTTGCACCCGGAAATCGACGACACGTTTATTATACACACTATAAGTTTACGCTTTCTGTCATTAAGTCACTCTTTATATGCATATTTGTCATCTAACAAGTTTTATTAACTTTGCGATTTAACCTTTTTCGCTTAATTCAAGAAACTTTAGTTTGAAAACAAAATTTGTGACTTATTTCAAACTGAATTTATATGAATATATTCTGAGAATATTGTAGATAACTTTTTTAAATTAAAGTTTAATAATTAACATAATGCTTTCGGTTTTAATTAATAATAATTCCTATTTAAATATTTTAATAACTTTTAATTGTAAAAAATAATATTCAAGGAGAAGAAGAAGCAGAGTTACACTGAGAAGTTTTCTTCTGTATACTTGTGGATTTTTTTACGAAAACTGTCGATATTTTAAACTTAAATAATTTGAAAACGGTTTATATAAGAAAAATGAAATGTTTTTTTATTCTATCGAATCGATTTTTTATTAAATGCATTGATTATTTTCAGCTATATGTCTAATTTACTTGATTTTGGAAGAAAGGTAATTAAATTTATGATTTTTAATAGTTGGTAATTAACTTACTAAATTGATTATTTTTAACGGAATCAAACAATTTTTAAAACAATAGCAAATTTATTTAAATCCATTAAAAATTATCAATTTGCAATAATTATTACTTTTTTCTAATATTAAACTTGTTTTTTTATTATTCAAACTTGTTTTTGTAATGGTAATTTAATAAAATTTTATAAGATAATTTTTAAATTTTCAATGAGTTTGTATTTTTAGACAATTCATTTTAAAATAACAAATATTTACATAATATTCACTAGATATGAAATTAAAGCAATCAATCAAAAAACTAATTAATAAAAATAAATAAATGCTTTAAAAATCAATATGCTTTTATTACAAACTAAAAAATATATTTCTAACGCATTAAATAAATTATTAATAATAATAATAGAAAAAAAAAATCATTGCGGCATATACAGTTCGATTAAATGCACCATTTTATGACAACTGTCCAGTTGTATACTTGTATCTTGAATGTACGAGTACAACAAGTGAAAGATTTGAAAAGAGTCCAAAGCTTTACATTCGGCTGACCATATCAGTGGACGGACGAAATTGAGGACAACACAAAGGATTTAAGTGATTTCATCAGAGAAAGTAATGCATTCTGTGAAGTTGTATGTATCCTCGGTCGTTTCATGCAGGATTATAAAATCCATTAACCACCTGGTAGCTGTCATCACGTTTACAACAGCGTGACAAATGACGAAGTCGCAAGAATGATGATAAAGTGTATCAAACTGAACACACATAAACACACATTATACACATATACAGACACAGTCGCACACAAACGCATTTAAAATCCTGAGCATATCTGCACACACGCACACACAGCATACAGTCACTTGTATGCGAAATAATGTGCTTTTTAGCTAAGCTACAGCTATACTACATTTATCGGGCTTGTGGTGTTATGCACGTTAACTTTATTGCCCGCGAACGAAAAAAATCAGTTCTACATCAGTAATTTCACTTAAAGATAATAATAAATGGCTCGTAAATGACCTAATGTATGTACAGACCGAAGTATATGTATCTGTATTGTATGGGGAATTGGTAGCAATTTTTTAAAGCGAAATCATTTACATTTAGTCGAGTTGTTGAGGGAGTGATTGATTCGATGCGCTTCTTTATATTTCAGTCTTTTTGATGATGATGATGACGGCGATGAATACATATTCCTTTGTGTCCTATGTAAATGTTAACCTAAGCACCTAAGGATGGTTCCAAGAATACTGCCGGGTCTATAACGTAAGAATGGCAAAATGGAAAAATAATAACGGAAATTACGACATCGTGTAGTATGATAAAGAGTCATTTTTCACCGAGATAGAAATACAACTGAAAGGCCAATAAATAAACCCAACGTGTATTTGACCTTTTCTTCCTTTGCCTTTGGTTTTCTTTATTTAATAATGCTGCCCTACTAATTTTTGTCTGTAAATATGTATTTTACAATTTATATTATTTGTTGCAATGTGATATTTGAAGTGAAGGCGCCGGGATTTCATTAATAATAAAATAACTAATCACTTTTGGGGTAATTTAAATATATCTTTTTAAGATCAAATATGAAAACATATATTATTTAGTTATTAAAAAGTATAATTTTTGTATTTTTATGGTAGTGGCTCTTACAAATGGTTTCTGAAGTGAAAGCTCAAGGTATTTAAAACTAAACTATTTCTTAATGTGATCTCCTTTCCGGATTTATTCGAGGAAAATAAGTTATTGAAATATTTAAAAACTATGATAAAAGTGTTATTATTTATCTTCATTCTGTGCTTTTGGTTTTGATTGTGTAATAATGTTGTCTTGTTTGATTTTGCAAGTTTTATAAGTTAATTTAAATTTGGTATTTGCTTTCACTGAACTAATCGCAGTGAAGGCGCCGGGCTTTCATTAGTAACAAATAACAAATCACCTTCTTGATTTATTTGTATGAAATTTTGAGAGTAAATGATTTCCGTATTCGTATATTTAAAATAAATAAAAAAAAATCATCATATTATTAATTTCGCATTTAGTTTAAGTAATTATTTATATATGAAATTCTTTGTTAAAAATATTTAACGAGAAACTTTTGTACAAAAAGGGTCACACTTTCTTCAGAAATTAAGATATAAATTTAAAAAAAGTAAAGGATATTTAAAAATGGGTTAATTTTAACAGAAATAATTAAAAACAGAATTTTTTTTGTCACCTCTATTATTCTAACTTCTTTAATGCAAATATGTAAAGCGTATTATTCATTGAAAAAGTTAAACTTTGATTCGACTTAATATTTGGTACTTCATCATAACAAATATCTAAGCAATTTTATTAAAAATAAATGTTACCTAAGTTTTAGTAAAAAAATAAAAAAATAAAAATTTTCTTTTCCTAAAATTAATAAGTTGCAATAATATTTTGAAAAGCCATAATTTTCAATAAATATTTCCCTTTGTGTTATATAGAATTAATCATTTATTCAAATATACTTATGAACATGCTACTCTAAAATTAATTATATTTCATAATAATAAAACGGTTTCGGTGATATTGTAATAAATAAATTAATGCAGAGAAGCAATATTTGTTTGAAGATATAATAATGGAGTCATAATAATTTTAATATATTTCATCATTTGTTAAATTGTTAATTTAATTTAATAAATTTTAATTGTTTGAAGTAAAATGTATCTAAAGAACAATAACGCACGCCATCGTGCCTAACTGATATATTTAACAATAAATATTCTATTTTAATAAACTAATAATATTTTCAACAAAGCTGAAGTTATAAAAAAAAAATGCCAAATGCAACTGTATGAAGAAAAAAAACACTTAGTTCATGAGCAAGTGAATTGTGCATATTTATGACTGCCATGACATTAGGTTGGTGGCATTGCTGTGTTACATAATTGAGAGAGGCAAAAAAGAGTGCAGAACTAAAAGAGACATATGTGAATGGTAGACATTTGCGTTTTTAAGGGCATTTACGCCTCTAATGTCGCATTCACCTTTCTCGGAAAGAGAGGCACAGAAACGCGAAGAAAACTGCAGCCAATTTTTCCACTTTGCTCCACCATTATTCCCGTTCGCTCGATATAAATGTTGCTCTCTTTTTACCGATACACACACCGCACGTACACATGCATGAAACACGGAACCGGGTTTAGAAAGAAGTAAGGCCGAGAGACATTTGGTACATATGGAAAGAGTCTGACAAGGCAGCGCAGGGAAACGGGGACAAAGAAGACAAGTAGGAGTCTCTGGAACGCGGGAGATCTCTTTTTCTCGCGGCCCGCATTGCTTCTACATTCGAAATGTCAAGAGTTTTCCGCATAAGGGTTGCTACTGCAAGTACCCATCTCTGAATTAAAGAGAAAAAGTGGCAGACTCGAGTCTCTGAGCGCCAAAGAAAACAAACAACTGAATAATAAAAAAAAAGAGAAGAGAGGAGCGTTTATTAATTTACGCTAAAGCGCTTTTTCGCCTATTTTATTGGGAAATTAGATAATAAAGGTGTATGGACAGTGGTCCCGGTTTTAATTAAAATTTAACCGAATTACTACGGAAACACAAGTGCAATGTTTATTTACGTACGAAAACCGCATTATATTTGCGCACGGTGTATGAAAATATTAACGAACGGCGGAGTTATGGAGTTACCTATACGGCGAGCGTATATTTGCCTGTGGCTTGTGCCAGTTGCGGCCCTTTTATTCGACTTGTGCGTGTAAAGGGTTCGTCTGACTCGTTTTTCTCCTTAAGTTCAAGGTGATGATGGGGCATTAATTCGACGTTTTCTTTCGCTTTTTAGCACTTAATACATATTTATAAGGATTCGAGTGAGGATGCGCCAAACGGGAAGTTAATCTTTTATGCATGTTACGGCAAATTTGGCGTTTTCCACCAAATAAAATATTACCGCATCGATGCTGATGATGATCGTATCTAAAGGGTGGAGTATAGCATTGCCTTGTTTATGCGGACGGATCCCTAAATGCCGCACTCTCAATCGTTAAATTTGCGGGCCCATTAATTCATCACTGTTTATTGCATCCGCTTCGATTTACCGACGAATTTAATTGTATTTTTATTCTTTTCATGTTTCAATTACATATTTTTAGACAACTACAATTATTGAGAATATATTCTTATAGTTGTTTAAATTTTCAAATGCTTTTTCTATAAGAATGATAATTTCATTTAAATGACAACAAATTTAGCTTATATATTTTTTTATTTAAAAAATTCATGATCTTAATTCATTTTTTAATTATATAATATAATAATAGCTTCATTAACTTAAATATTTATTTTATGAAATGTTAGTTTCAAATTTTGTATGATACACTATGTGAAGGCGCCGGGTGTTTGAAAAAATCTTTTATTATTTACAATTTGTTCTTAAAAAAAAAATGTTTAGAATTCTTTAGGAAATAATAAGATGACTCGAATTTTTTAAATTAATTTTATATATTTCAAATCAAACGATTAAAAGTTTTAAAACTTTTTTCTATAGTTATTTAATTTAAAAAATGTTTCAGAGTCATAAATTAAGAGTGCTAATAATTTCAGAATTATAAGTAAGTCAGTTAATGTTATTGTATCGAAAAAGAATTTCTTAAAATTTTTATCGCTGAAAATTTTCTTTTTTAAAATTTTGCAAATTTTGAAAACATTATTATTGTGAAGCAATATGTAACGAACAAAAAAAGAAAGAATTTGTTAAATAACTTGTCGTATAAGTAGGGATATTATTTCTAAACAAATTAATTATTACACTAAACTTCCTTTTTCATTTATATATTTCAAGGAAAAAAAAACTTTTACTTTCATTTGCCCACTAGATATATTTTCTTACAAGGTCTACAAGAAAAAATCAATACCAAGTATTATCTTAGATAAGAAAATAATTCGTTAAGACTATCGAATAAAGTTGGCAAAGAAAGCTTAAGAAATAAACAGTATTATAAAGCTGTTTCGGAAATGGGCGTAATTGGTAAAATAAACAAATTTCCAGTTTGGCAAACTTGACTTTACGTGTCTATACGTTTCGGCATCGTTCTGTTTACATAGTTATGATCCTGTCACAAGAAGAAGCCGAGGCGTCGTTGTGTAAACAAGAAAAGCAAAACGGCTTATTTCACATTCAGGATATTATATTCCTACAGACACTTCTTCTTCGCAGGAATGAAATACAAGTGACGCATACTAACTACGAATACGTGGAAAATGACAGAGGATTGTAAACAATAATAATACTATTTTCGTATATACGAGTACATCTGACAGAAGACACCCCCGCACTGGGGGCGCTCTCCCAAACCCTGTATTTTCTTATTGCCACCCCCGCCTCTCCTGGTTCGTTTTAAAGCCCTACGCTGTAAAATTGATATAGAGATACATGCAGGAAAGGGGTATAAATGGGGAAAAGAGAGGCGCGAGTACAACTCTCCGCACCCTTTCTGGCAATATTCGCGCAGAATGTCACTATCCTTTCAATTTTATTACGACGAGCATCCATCTTTGGCAATCCTCGTTTTACAACCGCTTTATATTTTACAAAAGAACGCCTTAAATTGACTTGACTTATTTCCATGCTTTGAGGACATCGATAAGGTCTTAGTATTTATCTTGGAATTTTGCAGGGAGCTAAAGAATTTATTCTAGGCCCCGGAATTTTAGTGTATTTTCGTCTTTTGTGAAATTTATGTGCAAGTCTGTATAATAAATAATTAAACAAAAAACTAAGTTTTAGTTTCAAAGGAAATGACAAAAATAAAAACAAAGAATATATTAGACACCAAGCAAGTGTTTTAAAGAATATAAAATCTACTTTAGAAACAAAAAACAAGCAAAAAAGAGGTGAAAAGTTGGTGCATGTGGATTTTCAGTTGCGGATACCGGTAAAAATTTATATTTGCATTACATTTTCATATTCTACATGTACGCTTGTAAATTCTTTGTCTGCAAGCGCAAAACTACATTCAGATTATAAAGAATTTACGCGCCATTTCGCGAACGAATTTTAAATAAAACATAAACTTTACTTCCGCCGTACATCACTTCGCAATACGCTTCCTTTTTTGTTAGACACATTATTGTTTTACTCGCGCCCTAATATTTGATGCAGAAAAGGCAAACAGCATGCCTCAAACAGGTGCACTTTGTCGGTTAGCGAAGCTAAAAAGCATCAGAAGGAAGCGCCGTTGTTAACTTCGAAATTAAAAGACGAACTAAGTAATTACACGCACCATTATTGCATGAAAACGAAGGAATGACGAAGGAGAAAACGCTTCCCCTCTTTTCACTCTCTTGACATTCTTCCAGCGAGCGCTGGGCCTGCAAGGGCACAACAAAGCTTTGTGTATGCATGGATGGCTGGATGGAAAGCACTGTGACAAAGATGCACAGACTATTATTGTTAGCATAACTCTGCGCTTCTCCGTAATTATTTCCCAACAATAATAATTTCGTCTTCTTTAATGAAACGACTAATGAATTCAGTTTGGATTGCACCTTGTTTTTATTCATTTATCATTATTATGAATAAGCTTTACAAATTTTTAATTAGATTTCTTCACAATACTTACTTGTTTCATGGATGCCTACACACTTTTATGCTTTTTGCAATATTTTTTTGTCATATTTTCATATCTTTATTTAATAAATCTACATTTGATTGCATAATTATTGCATATAATACGGATGTATTAATAGAATGAATGCTTTTCTATTAATACAATCTGGTTAAAGCATTTTAAGGCAATCAAATTTTGAGAAATTTTAGGAAATCCTTTTCTTTTATTTCATTTACATATGTTAAACATTTAGAATTAATACTTATATATATAGAGATGAAAAGGTAAAGATAAAGTAAAGACTGAGTTAGAGCAGGGGCACTTAATTTAAATTTCAAATATTATTTTTTGTTCAAAATCAATTAAAATTTGACTTAGTGTTTCCTTAAGTTATCATTATAATTTATAGCAACTATTAGCTCTGAATAGAGCTGATTTATATTTATTATCTCCTTCAAAAATATTTAACCGTCCACCTTTTCTGTAATTGTTATTTGTTATAATTGTTAGCTCTGAAAAGAGCTGATTTTATTAGGATCTTCTATTAACTGTATTGAAACAGCAATTTAAGCAGCAAACAATTATAACCAAAAAGGTAACTTTAATTATAAAAAACCACAAATTATAGAATTCTTGTAACAGTTTTTAGTTTTAACAATAATAAGCAAAATAAAAAATGCCAAAAGGAAATACAAATTTGCGAAAATCATAACATTTAAATTTGGAAACCAAAAATCAATTACAAAGTTAAAATAATAAGTTAAAATTGATTACCCTGTATATTTGAGAAAGATTTTGTTTTAAAGATTGTATTTTGTTATTTTCTTTGGTTTCTATTAAAGAAATATATCTCCGGCCGTTTGAGGGCATTCCGCTAGGAATGAATGAATGAATTCCAGTAATCATTCCTTGAGGTGAAGGCGCCGGACAGTTCAGCATTTAATGCTCGGATCAAATTAAACATTAATGTTAGTAGTTACAAACTTCTCGTTTAATTTTTTTCCGTTTTTTATGCACTTACGTAACATGTAATGAAAATAGTAAAAAAATTAAACAAACCAGAAGTCTGTGTTCTACAGAATTAATTACTTTTCTTTTTGGATTTTCTAAAAAAAAATGTACAAATTATAACAATTCTAGAAATGAGCGAAGATATTCTTTAGTGTTGGATGGTAAAACTGAAAATACATAGACTCGGATGCTGGAATAAACGTATTATTTAAGCACTGAGGAATATTTGAGAATCCGGCTGCATACTTAAAGTAGAATGCGTGTGCACACAAAGGATACGCGATTCAAATATTTGACCATAACGCTATTTTTGTAATTCCATTTCGGCAAGCGAAATCCAATTCGCAACTCGCCCATACTTGTTGGTTGTAAAAAATAAGTAAAAGCACAGTTGGAGCTGAAAAGTAAGGACGCTGGGAAAAGTTAGAAAATTTCAAAGGACACGTCGAAGGCTGGAGGCAGGTTCCGGAAGAAAATGTGGCCGTCGTCCCTAGTTTTGATTAGTGTTAAACTTTACTTTTAGCAAAGTGAGTTAGGACGTTGGCAAATAAACAAGTTGTTGTTTCGGCGGACGGATGCTGCGAACAGAGAGCGTTAAGCGTTGAATAAAATATATTGTAATCGAAGAAGTAATCATGTAAGTGCAGGCAGGAGAGGAGAGGCGATCAATCAAGTACAGGTGATTCCCGCGACTCGCAATCAGGATAATGGCGGCAGGTGCAGGACTATTGTGAGCGGCGTCACGAGCTGTTGCCGTCTTTCAATGGTGCGCCGCCAACTTTACCAGTTTGGAAAGTTGTACGTCAGGACGCGAGCGAATTATGGTCCGGGTCGTATTAAACAGACCAAGAATATAAAATCACCGCCCCAAACTTTACCTATAACAATTACTGTTATTGTGCACTTACCGCCGCATAAACTTGCCCGCATTATGCTAAGTTCCAGCTGAAACTTACAACGCACCAACCAGTCAGCCGGTCCCCAGCAACTGACAAATGCATACTTGTCATAAACTCCTTCCTTTTTGTCCTGCCGCTTTCTCCTTACTTACTTACCACTCTTTGCTTTCTTGCTTGCTTGCTTGCTTACTTGCTTACTTGCTTTCCCCTAGCCTTGCCTCGATATACTTCAACTACAACACTTTTTTGCTCACTTTTCGCGTTTCTTTTACTTCGCAGTAATGGAATTGTCATTTTCATACTTTGGTGATAACTTTTAAAAGCCCCAGTATTTCATTAAGTAATTCTTCAACACAACGACTCTTTGAAACTTTATTTATTTTTTATATAACTAATATCCTAGAGGGTTGCGAATTCTTATGAACGAGTAAGATGATTAATAAGTTAAATATTTAATCTGAGCTAATAGTGAAAATGATATGAAGTCCACATTACAAATTTTGTGAAATCAAATTCAAAGTTTTTTCTCTGTTAAATTAGGACGGAAATATTTTTATAACTTAAAATAAATACAACATGGTAGGAGAATTTGACCATCAATAACCACAGGAAAAGTAAGAAAATACTTTAACTTTGTGCGCGCAAAACTTATTTTTTCCTTTTCAAATTTGAATTTAACACCCTTTGTATAGCTTACTAAAAACTAAAGTGATGCTAAAATCTTTGTTTTTCACCAAGAATGTATACTGAATAGCTTTTTTTTTTAAACAGGGTGACATTTTTAACTGGCCGGTTAACTGTTTTAGGAAAACTATTAATCATAGGCCATTTTTTCTTTTTACTTTTATAATTATTGCCAAAGCCCCACTTACCTAAGATATTTTCAGCATTTAACCATTTCTGGTAACGCGGAAGTTGACATCAACTTCCTTATTTATGATAAAACATCCCTATTTTCTTTTCACATTGCAATTCTTTTTATTTTTTAATAAAGACGATTTTATCACTGAAAAAATTGTGTTCAATTGTACAGATTCTAAGAGAAGGGTATTACAGAAAATTTAATAAGTTGTACAGGGGCTTCAAATTTTATGAAAAGTTAAGTAGCTTTTTAATCTTTTTAAGCAAAACTTTATTATTAACTTTTCATCTATTTGTATCATGGTACACTTTATTTACATTACTAACTAAAGGTACTTATTCTATACAGGATCTCTAAGGTCTTAGTTTTCTTCGGGAGAATTTTGAAATTATAACCCCATATATTAGTAATTTTTTTCATTTAATAAAAATATTTCCCAATAAACATTCTTAAAAATTATATTTATGGTTGAAAAAAAAATTACCTGCAGCTAACATTAAATACAAACTGATTTATCGCTAAAAATATAATACTTAGAATTTCATGAGGTATAGAAAATCTATAGCAATTTGAAAAATCAATAAGACCAAATCAGTGATATCAATTGGATTCATTGACTTCATTGAAAATGAGTACTTCATATTTGCTTAAAACATCCCCAAAAAAACATCTATAATTCAACAATACAACAAAAGATGGAAATAAAAATAAAATAGATTGATACTGTTAGTTCGGGGGGGCAAAATTACAGTTTGCACAAATAGGATCATTTATCCTGCATAGTATTAAAGTTTTATTATTTTGCGGAGGAAACATGGAGGACTAAGGGAAACTTAATGAAGTTTCTTCTGCTGCGCTTTCTCCATTCGAGTGGAAATTCGGTTTGATAGCAAATGTGTACTACAATGAAGACATGCCGTAAAAAAAGAGCCAGTGCGCGCTTCAAATACTTGCTAAAGTCGCTCTATAAAATGCTCGTAATATGAAATAACGCCACTAACTATAAAGCAAGCTCTGCCCGGAACGAATGAATGAAATGAACGATCGAAATGGATAGCTTATAGCTTTGCTCTTGTGGAAGCGACTGTGCACACACACACATTCCAGTAATATTGTATATTAGGAATCGCGACCTTCGACGAGAAGAGGCGTCTTATTGCATTTCGCCATCCGATGTTGCGACAATAAGTCCCAAATTGTTTCACTCCATATAACTATAGACGTGCAGTAAGTTCTTCGAGGAATATATCAGCGAGGGTTGCTGCAAGGGAAAGTTTCGCGCGAGACCAAGTGGAAAATTGGATTCAACTTAGTTTCAGTATATTTTTTTTGCTCTATTCTGACGTTACAAGACGACAAGTATAGGAAGCCTTACAGAAAATGTTTTCAAGATATATTTCGGTAAATCAGCTAAAGAAGCAACTTTCCAACTTGCCTCTGCTTTCAAATTTTCCACTAACTCTTTAATATGGACTGCGCAGTTTTTATTAATTTGCATAAAGCTCTTTGACATAGTTCCCTATTCATTTAAGATAATATTATATATTTTATCTCGTTAACTATTTTGAAGCTATAAAAGTTGCGCTTTAACTTTATAATTTAATCAGCGTTCAAAGAGTTCCATAGGAATGGAAGGGAAAAGAATGAATAAAATAAATAAAGAAATAGTAAATTAAATAGCGAAGATTAAAATTATCATTTTAAATGTAATTGTTCAATAACTTTAAAAGTAATTTCCGTAAAAAAATTATAAATGGAAGTCGTGTATCCTGCAGCAACTAACAAATATCCTGCAAAACAGTAAAACCACATTAAAGTGAGCAATTTGATGTTTCCGGTCGGGCCGTTTCTACGAAGAAAATTAAATTAGGCTAATTAAGAAAACGACGACAGTAAATAACTGAAGAAAAGAGGGGTTTAGGCCCCTTGGCTCGTCGTTCGTTCGAGGGCAAATAAAATTACTGCTGCATATACGCGTTCAAAATTAAGAAGAGAAGTTTGCTGGGAAGATGCACATTTGCAGAGCGAACTAGAAGAAACAAAGGACGAAAACACATCCAGACATATAGCGTAGCAAATACAGTAAATTTCTATCTTGTTACTTACTCTAATCATGTTACTTTGTACTTTTGCTACATGGAAAATTGCTTAATTTTCTTCTAGAAACTATTTTCTCTGTCATCAAACTTGGTAATTATTGTTTGCAACTCTGTGACTTTAATTAGAAACTTTATTGAATATTTCTGTGTGGAGTTTCGGGCGCGCCGAACTCTTTGCCGGAACAATTTATAGTTTTGATTTCGGGGCCGATCATTTTGGCGGCGTTATTAAAATTTTTGGGGGCGGCGCAACAGGTGCGGGGAATGCACACGGAATCCGCATATGTATTGATTTAGGGTTAGCGGTTTTTTCTTTCTTTTTCGTTTTCCCTATTTCGCTGCTGGCTCCGCAGCGCAGCTTATGTTGTTTTGCTCGGCGCGCGTAAAATAAGAGTTTCAGTCCTCGGGCCATCGATGAACATAAAAAACGTTTTAGTTTTACGGCTAAATTCCACGCGAAAGAGACTAAACAAAAATGGGGCGCAACACGTGTACTACTTTCATCGCAGCCAAGATTTCGCTTTCTCTCGACAATGGAATGCTTTTTATTGATGGCTTTGCTTTCTGCGTTTCTCGCAGATTGAACGGATGAATACGAAACAAGTGGATTTGACTCCAGCACTCAAAATGTTATAAATATAAATGTTATGCTTTAAGAACTATTTTAATAAACCATTACACATTTTTATTTTGTTTTAACGCTGTCTTATGTTGGTTTATTTTAGTTTTGTATTTTTTTTCTATTTTGTAATGGCTTAAGCTTCTTAAAACATATATATTAGATCTTTAAAAAAATATATTCCTTGCTTTTCTCAATATACAAGATGGCAGTGGGTATAGTTCAATCCCTGCCACCTTTTTTTGTAAGATTCTTCATAAAAATTGGAAAACTAATATTGAAGTCTCAAAATTCGATATCCATGCTAGTGTCCAATCTGATACCACTTTTTATTAAGAATAGCGTCTTCAATTTCACCTGTTAAATCATAAATTTAATTCCGAAATAGGAGCCTCAACTTTAAATGCCTTACTTTTGATACCCAATTGATATCTATATTTTAAAACCCGAAAACATCCCTCTTTTTGGACCTCTTTAAAAAATGCTAATATTAAATAGGAATACCCTGTATAGAATTAATTATAATCTCACTGTAAATATAAGCTAAATTTTCTTTTTATGCTCTCGAAGAACACACAAACCCCACAATAAAATGTAAATGTTATTATTTTGAACATTACAAGAAAAAAATAAAAAGAAAAAAAGCCGGAATTAAGCCTGGCGGATGTAGTAAAGTTTTATTATTAATTATATTATCATTTAGCAGAGGGCAAAAGGAAGCAAGATAAGGGATAATTAAAAAGGATGTGAGTGGCTACAAGACACGAATTCGGAATAAACTCATCGTTCCGTTATTATTAGGTCTACGTGAAATGTTTGCTGAGACCTAAACATACACGTCTGAACAAACAGTTTTTTGTTTTGCAAAAATCACGTCCGATAATAAAACCAGGCGAAAAGAAGACCAAGAAAAAAAAAATACGAAGAAGCGTGAAGAGGGAGCGGGAGCGGTAGAAATAACATGGAGATAAGGCGTAAATAATATGTTTTCATTGTAGCTCTCTTCACCGATGGTATGTTTGTCATGGTACGCATCTGAAAACATACTATGGGACCGACACAATTCCCAAACTCCCTAACATTTGACGTCGACATACGTGGCCGGATAAATTAGAACAGGGAATAGAATAACATACACATTCAGTCTAGGGGGGTGGAAGATACTGATGCTTGCTTGCTTACTGCGCTTCCATACAAACCTTTATTTAAGGGACGAGGTGTTGCTAGGAGACCTATACATTGTTAAGGGTGCTAGCGGAATCACTAATTGCCATCGGAAGTCGTTTCCTGCTTTACCTTTGTTCCTTGCTGCTTTTTTTATTTTTTTTATTTAGATGGGAGTGAAACATCCAACACGTTTTTACTTTATTTAATTTGCAACAGGGATATTATTTCGTAAAGCCTGGAAAATTTAGAAAATAATTTAAAAAGAGCTACTCAAAATGTCTAGATAAGAATTTTAAAATGTAGGAGAGGGGGTGAAAATTTTTAAGAAATTGTTTACTGTATGATCTTTTGGCGAAGTTTGAGGAATATTTTCATAAAAATGCTAATTTTGTCTTTTCAAAAGGCAATTTCTAAACAACAACCCTTAACATGTGTTGTGAAAGACTTCAGGGGTGAGTTTTGTTAATGAACGTTTTATCATTTTTATATTTAAGTTTATACCCGAAAAGTTACTGATTACTTTTTATAAGTTTTGTTTTGTTTTTTATATGTTTTAGTGAGTTTTAGTAATTAATTCAAATATAGTGTTATTTTTTATTACTTTTATTAATAAGAATTGTTTTTATATATGATTCAATGTGTTTTGGTAATTAATTTATTAGTTTATTCATTATCTGAGGTTTAATCATTTAAATTGTTAGCTTTAACCATATTTTAAGTGAATGCTATGTTTAATTATTGTCCTAAGTGATATTCAATTAATTTGCATGGTTCTTTTATCATTTGTTTCCTTTTTGATTATTTTCAGCGATATTCATAATTAATCAGCTCTTTTCAGAGCTAACAATTGATATAAACAATATTAATATTAAAACAAACACTTTATCGAACGATAACAGCTCTTTTCTGAGCTAATAATTTCTCTAAATAAAATTTATATCAAAAGAAACACTTTATCTAATGTTGAATTACTTTTCAATAGAATAAAAACGAATTTGAATTTAATTTGCGTTTGAGGACCTTATCGTTGACACCACATTTGCATCGTGTTAAATTCAATTTATCTCCCCGTGCTTATTTACTCCTAATAGAAACTGAAAGGCCTACCTCCATAGGGGTGTCAACCCCAAGAGAGGACCTGGTGTATTGTATACCCAAAAGATGGGTAATGAAGAAGTATTCCTTTATTGGTTAAGTTCCTTTGAGCAAATTTCATTCGAAAAATTCGAACTGGAATTCGAAAAATGCGAACTGGAATTTGAAGAATTCGAAAAATTCGAACTGGAATGCGAAGAATTCGAAAAATTTAAACTGGAATTTGAAGAATTCGAAAAATTCGAACTGGAATGCGAAGAATTTGAAAAATTCGAACTGGAATGCGAAGAATTCGAAAAATTTAAACTGGAATGCGACGAATTCGAAAAATTTAAACTGGAATGTGAAGAATTTGAAATATTCGAACTGGAATGCGAAGAATTTGAAAAATTCGAACGGGAATTTGAAGAATTCGAAAAATTCGCGCACTCCGAAATAAAATTCTATTTTTCGAATCCTTAGGAAATCGGTGATTTGTATCAGGAGTAAATAAGTTCGAGGAGATAAATTGAAATTTTTTTCGCGCGCTCCGAATTAAAATTCAATTTTTCGAATCCTTAGAAAATCGGGGATTTGTATCAGGAGTAAA
>JASKGO010002717.1:0-16084 GCA_030556065.1 Holobus sp. GC000080
TGGATTTCTATTTGTTTCAGGTAAGCATTAAGTTTAAAGTCTTGGGAGCCCTAAATTTGAATTTCTTGAAGTAGATTTTTCATGGTAAGGTATTTATTGATATTTTAATATTTAAAAACGGTAAAAGGGTTGGAGCAATTGTTGATTTATACTTAAAATTTCGATAGAAATTGTAATTTAAAGTAAAGCTATGTAAAATCATTAAACTTCAATAGCAAAGTATAAGGAATAATTTATCGGATAAAATTTCTGGAAGTGCTCTTTAAATCGCGACCACAGTAAATTAAATTTTCAAATCAATCAGTTTTTCAAATCAATAATTATTGCCATTGTTTTAATTTTCATGTGAATTTCTCTTTTTACATTATGATTTTTCATAGTTCATTGTTTTAATTACTCCAAAATCAAAAATTAATAGACTTTTAATTCTAATATAAATCTAATTTTTTGGTCAAAAGTGAAATTAAAAAAATAAATAAATAAATAAAATATTCTTAGCAATACTAAATAACTACCTTAGAGATCCGATGGAAAAGTTGTAATTTACTTCCATTTATTTCTCCTTACGTCCCAAATTATGGTGAATATTTTTTGAAGAATCTTTGGTTAATAAAAAACGAGATAACTAAACTTAAGGGCTTTCTATCTTGAAAAATAATGCTTTATCTGGTATTTAAGAAGTATTTTGTGACCAAAGCAAATTTTTACAGATTATCATTAGTTAACAAAGAGCACAAGATATAAAATCAAAATCCCAGCTTTTAGGAAAAAATATGGGAGATTCAATAAATCAAATTGAGTAAATGTCAAAAAGGACTGAAAACTCCGAAAACTGACTTGCAACCAGCGCAATTAAATTTTACAATTCTTACGTCTGAATAAAGTCGGGAAAAATTGATCCACCCAGCTATTCATAAAGTTGAAACCAAATTCATATTTTATGCAAATGATCTATTTGCCAATTAGTAATGTAAAAAAATGAAATTATAAATAATGGATAATTTTTACTAAGTTTCAATTAAATTTATTGAAGTTAAATGCTATATTACTATGGAATAATTAGGGACACAAGTAGTATTATTTTCTTATCTCTAAAATTATGCAAATTCTTTAATAATTTTTATAACAATTTAATTAATTTATATTAACAGACATTTATGGCTCATTTATGTAACAGTTGAGTGTCTTAAGGACATGGGCGATTTAATTCCCCGGCGCCTTCACAGCAGTACTAAAATTTGGGACAAAATAAAAACAGAAATTATAGACAAAGGAATATTACATGTAAAGTAGATCAATTATTTTAACAATCACAATAAAAATATTTTTATGCTCATTTTTCAATAACAAGAAGAAATAAATTATGAAAACCCAAAAAGAAAATCAAATAAATACATTTCCCTCAAAGAAAAACTAAACAGAAACGTAAGAGATCCGATAAAGAAGTTGTTATTTATAGGTAACAACCATAACTAATCCGACATTTATCTACTAATGCCTTTATACGGAGAAACCTGTTCTTCCGAAATAAATCAGTGGGTCCATTCGGGATGCGCGTGTGTCCTGTGTGCAAGTGTAGGCAATTTGCAATAAAAAGTATCGATTATTTCTCGAGCAATGGCAATGCCAAAGAAAAAAAAACCGAGAGAGCATATCTAGTGTTGTGTGTGAGTCCTAAAATATTCCTCGGGGACCCATAGAGGTCACATTAGACGGAGAGAGCACAGGACGCACGGACACACACGGGAATAGGACTCTAGCAGAGGTTTATTGATCTCCTCCTCAACACACAGCGAGCGAGAGAGCGGCTGGAGACACTCTTGTGCGGTTATTGTGCCACTAAAAGCACTCCGGAAACAATATCAGACTAAAGATTTACCTCCGCACCGTCTTATTGTACAATGTACAAGTGCTTGTACGCAGTACGCAGTGTGGCCCCTTGCCAACTTGCGCGTTAATTGTGGGGCCCATGTCGCCGCAAGAAGAATGCTGCATTATTAAAACCAATTAATAGTGGCGCGTTTGGTACGTTATCGGGGGATTAGGGACAGAGGGGCTGTTTAAGCAATTAACGCGAATCGTGCGCTATAGCAGTAGCAGTAGGTATGGTCTGCGTACGGGGGCGGCGGATTATTTTGATTTACAATTCGCTAAGCTTACCTAATCCAAAAGGGAAAATCTTGTAATAGAGTCGTAAAACTATAACCCTATAAAAGGCGCATATTTTGGATGCTGCGGGTGCTTTATGCGGGGACTTATTACACGTGCTGCACAGAACCGAAATTCGTGTTCGCAATCTGTGTGTATTAGAGGTATAAGTATGTGTGTACCTTGAGGGACTCCAATTAGATAGCTAATTTATATTAGTAATTAGAGACACTATCTCTCATATACAAGGGACCACACTTTGTATCTTAGTTTCTCACTCGTTCTCTTTGTGCTTTCGCAACTTGTTGGGAGCTTTGCTTGCTTGCATCCAAGTGCTCTGTGCTTATTACCGAAACTTGCGCTGCTAAGTAACAGACAAAAGTGTTCGCGGAGTATGCAAACTGGTTCGTCAAGATTAACGCTATTAGCTTCAACAAATGATGATTAATTGAATTCATTTACCATCGTTTTCTTTTATCTCTTTTTTTCAGTGCCTTTTTGCTGTTAAAACATTTTTTTCTTAATTAAACTACGGATAATCATTTTATAATTAAGATTTAATAAAATTATAACTTTCTCTGAAACAAATTATGCCATAAATTTCTTTAAAGCTCATTGATTACGAAAGATAAATAAACTTAAAAGTTTTTTGATCATTTCATCTTACAAAACAACGCTATATCTAATATTTAAGTAGTACTCTGTGCTGAAAACCAATTTTAACGTAAAGTTATCTGAGAAAAGAGATTGACATTTCTTACACTTGTAGGCAATTATTTTCAATTACATCATACTTATTTATATTTATACAAAAAAGAAACTTTCCATTTCTTATTCTTTACTCAAAAATAATCTTTCATTAAATTAAGCAGTCTATTTTTGTAATAAATTTGTTCCCTTTTTACAAAAAAAAAAAAGTTAAACTTCCTCTGTCTCAAATTAAGCAAGACAATTCTTTAAAATATTTTTATTTGCAAAGTTAAACGAGCATAAAAAGTTTTAATCTTTCAGTCTTGAAAAACAAGGCTTCATCTAATATTTATTTATATATTAATATATTGAAGTAATAAATTATTTTAATTTGCTGTTTTCATCAAAGTTTGTTTCCAACAATTTTCATAATTCCATTGTTCAATTTAATTTAAATTTTCATTATTCCAATATTCTCCATATAATAGAAGAAACTATTAATTTATTTTAAATTATATTCTGCTTATATTGTTTTGCATTTTATTTTCAACATAATTTCTCCTGACAAAATAGAAAATCGAAAGCAATAGTTTGCAGATTTCAAACATAAAACACTCAACAGAGAAAACTTATAAAATAAACTTTAAAGCTGATTTATACATGAAAAAAAAAAAGAACGAACGAAGAGATAAAAGTGGGAAAGTTTAAGAGCCTTTTTCGACCACATTAAATATTTCCATCTGGCTTTCAAAAGTTTTTCCGAATTTTCAAGTGACCATTCCATTTTACTCAGTTCTCGAAGGGCAACCTTTTTTTTCTCCCGCCATCCGTAAACAAAATCGTTACATAAAAGAAAAGTTTTCCTCTATTAAAATGAGTTTTTATAATCTTTAAGTTTAAAGAGACCAATAACTCTAGCCCATTAATTATTGAGTATTATGAGGTGAAATTAGGACTAATAATAATTTTAATTATGCTAATCTCTCTTGTAATTATTCATAATAAAACAGGAATTTACTAATTGCGCATTATTTGCATATATACGAGTATGCAGTAGATAATTATTTAATTCAAAAATTTAAAAAGTTTTTAATGATAGTAATTTTATTAACAATTCGAAAAAAAAAATTAATTTAATTAAGCAATTATTTCTTTTTTAATTTTTTTCTTCTTTTAATAAAATAAAACTTGATAAAACCACAATAGCAAGCAACCAGACTTTTCATTTTCATATGTTAGTAGTTAAATTGCGATTTGCATCACAAAGAAAGGCAGCAAAAAAAAAACCACGCATAATGGACTTATGAATTTAGTGGCGCTGCATGTTAAACATAAATAGAACTTTATCAAAACGCAATTTTCAAAGAGACTTAATTAAAAAATCTCGCCTCGCAGGTTTCTGCTTTCACTGCATACACACATGGCGAATATATTTCCCACGCAAATTGCCTTTTTGGGGCATTTCTCATTTAAAATGACTGGCTACCAGCTACATGGAACAACAAAAGTTTTAATTTTTGCAAAAACCGCCCGCCATTTATGGCCGAAAATGAAGTGGATAATGGCTAGTAGAATGTAAAAGCCGGAACTACAAATTACGTAACGGTATACGCTGTAACTACATAAAACGCAAAGAGCTCTCTCATTGTACGCAACATGCATGTTATTATTAAACAAATGCGAAGAGTTTTCGTAATCACCCTCGAAACTTTTTCACCCCTATTTTTTTTTAATGTGCACTGCGTCATTTTGCCCGCGAAATATAATATGTATGTGCCACGTCTCGACTCTAATAAATAGCGTCATTAAAAAGGAGAGAGAAATGTTAATTAAGCCACCTTAATTACTTCACCCAGTGGTAAGTGATTTAGCGAAGACGATTTGTTAGTACTTGCAAGTACACTTTTTTTTCTAATTTACTTAAAATACTTTGAAATTGCCTGTTTTTTTTCCTTTTTTAAATGGAAAATGCGGTTCTTTGTTTATGCTTTTTTTAATAATAATAAATTTTACGATTTTATTTATTCGAAATTCGAAACTTAATTCCTTTCAAATGCTTTAATATTGGTCTTAAAAACGAAATATTCACTACCTTTAAAATTTTTTTTATATCTTCAAATTTAGCTTTTTCAATCATATCAAATAATGGTTTTATTACAAAAATTTCAGGTGCATGAAATTAAAAAAAAAAAATCTGTTATTGTACAAAATAATTGCTAGTATTGTGTGGATTATTCATTGCTTAGATTTTCTTTTTATCCTATCTTCAAGAAAAGAAATTCTTTAGAGAAATGTCTTCAACGGCCATTAAAGAAAATGCAGTTTCCTTATAAATGTAATAAAAAACAGTATTTTTTATTTTTAAATGTATAATATTAAAATTATGAAATTTACTATTTATTGAAAAAGTAAAATAAGAACGAAACTAATGTTAAACAAGATGCAAAAATTGTAAATCTGTTTATATGAAAATGTATTTAAATGTGTGCAAAGCAGCTCTGTCGAAAATGGCGTCAAATATTTATTATATATTTGCGCAGTACAAGCACTTATCAGTTGAGAGCTTAAGTGAATTAAAAAGCTCTCTGCGGACACGGACACGTGTGCCATGCGATGAAATAGATGCATACATTTGCACATAAACGTGCATGTTTGCGAGGCAATCGAGTTGAAGCTGGGGCAATTCTTCAATCTAAATGCAAAACGGCCCCGAATTTCCCCACACTTACACCTGCCATGTTTCTCGCGGTATTAGAACGTAATCGTCGGTGAGAAGGATGCTGTAATATGCATGCACTTAAATTATCTATTTGCTCCTTCTTATCCCTTTTTTTCCATCATCATCATCGTGATCCTTCTCCTCTTTGCCTTGCTTACTGTCTCCTCCTACGCAAAAAATACTTGTTTAAAGGATAACTTGCATATTCGCTTTGACGTTTTATTTTATTTTATCTTTATATTAACAGTTTTTTACAAAATAACAATATTGAGACAGTTGAAAATGCTATTAAGCAAAAGGTATTTTCATAAATTTATTTTTAAAAAGTAAAGTTATAGTTCGATTTTTATTAAGTTTTTCATTAAATTGAAGATAAATTAATTTTCTTTAAATATTTCAATCAAATTTTTAGTTTGAATAATTTTATGATTATATACAAGGTGATTAAATGAATACTATTAATTACTTATTATTTATTTGAACAAAAATATATACATATATACATTTATAAACTCTTTTAATAACTTATTAAATTGCCTTTAAAATGATACTAAATTTATTAAAACATCTTTGTTAATTAAAAAGTTATTAAATATTTTCTGCTCGTTACATAAATTAAATGGAAATTTGGGTTAAGAAACAAAACTTTCGTAAATTTGCTTATATAATTTATAGTAATATCTTAATTTTAATATTTTTCACATAATATTAATGAATAATAAATTATTTTTAATTATTTAAAATAATTTGTTGTATTTTATTACTTATTTGATTTTTACCGCGTGTTTTGTTTTTAATTTTAATTATTTTTGATTATATAAATCCAAAAATATAATAAAAATAAAATAAATAAATATAATGTTAAATTACCTATAAAATGACATCAGAATTGTTAAAATATCTTTACTAGTTCAAAAGTTATTAAAGTTTTTGTATTTTGCGGGATTGCTGCTTGACTCACTTTTCTCGTTTGACTAACGCAGTACTCCATGTATTTTAAATGAGACGCTTCGAATCAAAAAGTACTTTTACAAATTTTGTTATAAAATTTAAACTTATGCACCAATTTTTATAAATTTTTCATGGAATTATTGCTAAATAAATTTCCTTAATTTAATTTTAATACATTTTAACTTTTAACGTTTTTCTAATTTTATACTGAGGGTTTAGTTTTAAAATTATATTTATTTAGTACTATAGTAACAAAAAATAAAATACTTGTAAATTATATGAATGGCTGATTAAATTATCTTTAAAATGACATAAAAATTACTAAAATATGTTAATTATTAAAACTAATATTAATTATTTTCAATTTTTTACATACTAAATAGGGACGCGCCAATGTAATATGAGTAATTTAGTAACTGCAAAAAGTTCTGCTTTGCAAATATTACCTCCTAGAATAATAACTTATTCTATTATTATTATTATTATTTATACTATGACATTTTTTTACATTAATATTATAATTTTTTCCTAATTTAATTTAACAGTTGAAAATTTTCTATGTGAAGGAGCCGGGAATTAATACAGAGTTTAAACTACCTAAAATAAAAATATATAAAAATTAATTAGATCTAAATATTACGGAAAAAGAATTAATGATTGTTGCTGAAAGTACTAAATAAGTAAACGATTAAAAAAAGTTGTAGGAGTATGAAGAGTTGATCGTTTCAGTAAAAGTAGCGGCAGCTACATGAAGGATGGAATTCATTCGCGTTGTGTGTGTGTGTGTGTGTTAAAGTCCTCCGTGCTCGGAGTTAGTTCGTTCTGAGCTTTCGAGCGTGCACCGACCACACTCTACTATCTCATCGTAACTATAGATGCGACCAGCAACATCAGCAGCAGTAGCAGCGGCAGCAGCAGCAACAGAAGGCACCGATGGAACTTTTGTCGCGCACCATGGCGGCCACCCTTGTTCATTACTTCCAGTTCACACCACGTCGAGTGGAACGATTTACTCTTCATGCTGCTGTTGCTGTTGCTGCTTCCACTGTACTCACACACGTCCACAACCAAATGGCCACGATGATGATTTCCCAGCTAAATTTATTGCAAATGCATCTTTCTTCCTGCTTTCTTTTACACTTTTTATTTTCTTTATTTTCACCTTATTACAATTTTTTGTGTAAAAAGCAAACCTTTTTACCTTTTTTTTTTCAAGCAAAAGTTATAGCAATATAATGCAGTAAAATATAAAGGAAAATCGAAAAAAATACAAACAAAAAGTTATTTTATTTTTTGTTTTAAAAGTTTCCTTCTCCGCATTATTTAAATTTCGTATAGAAGGAAATCCAGTAATTGCATCATTTCTGATGCTTTCTAAAAATTGGTACAATTTCCCTTTACGGTTCTTGCAAATCCAACAACTTTCGGGTCTACTTCCGCATGGGGACCATTTAGGTAAACTATTTTTTTCCTGCTTCTTCGTTTGCAAAATAGGCCTAAACTCAACCTGAAAAGCGTGTTCGGGTTTAAAATAGAAATAGCAGCTGTGGTGAGTGCAATCAAACGAAAATGCGCAAAGTGCGAAACATATTCCATGCGAGCACCTAATTACCCGATTCAATATTTATCTGCCTGTGGTTAACGGACAAAGTAAGCAAAGGAATGTCATCATTGGTAATGACAACTCTGCTCTGTTACTGTTCCGGGGAATTACATTACGCGCCGCGTATTTTCTTTCGACGCAACGCATTCAGTGTATACGCACACCGCTCTTTTGCCTGGCGAGTAAAGAGCAAAGAAGAGACAAATAGACCTGTGTGGTTAATTAGGTAAAACTAGCAAAACGCAAAAACCGTTCAGGCAAATATAAATGGCAAAGCGAACGAATGTTTCTCTTTGTCGAGGCGTCTCGTTTCGGCGTAATACACCTTTCAACCCTTGCGATGAGCAACGGAGGGCATCAGGGAATGAGCGAAGTATTTGCTTTAAAATTATATAATGCATTGCGTTAAAATTAAGCGAAATTAATTAGCATATGTGTTATTTGTTCATTATTATTATTATTATTATTATTAGTACAGTTAAGTGCACTTGGAACAGTATTTGGAGATGTATTAAGGAAAGCTCTTCGTGTTATTGAAGACTATAAGAGATCAATATAGATTCCTCCAAGTTCTCTGTCTTTCTAGGAGTCGCAGTTGCAGTCGCGATTACAAGTTTCAGTGATCGGCATGCGGCTCGGGATTTACTATAAACTACACTATTGCTTTTCAGCAAAACATCGCATTTGACATGGCATTAGATCAAAAGGCAAATGTTTCAAAGGGACAAATGTAGTTTCATCTAAAATATTGCGGTTTGATATAATTTTCATTTTCTTGCTGTTTCTATTTTTAATTTTAAATTTGTTTTCGATTTAATTTAAATTTACTTTTTATGCAGAATTTTATTTAAAACTCTTAAATTCTTTAAATGAAAAAAAAAATTAACTGAATGTTAAAATTCATTTCATTAAATTTATATAAGTAAATATATATTGTGCAAATCGCTAGAGTTGCAATTTCCAAAAGAAATAAAGAACAAACTAAAAGATACATTATTAACATATGTAAATCTTGCAAGCAAATACTGTGCCCTTTTGCGCGCACGATTCGTAGATTTGTTTCTGCGAATTGCTTCTCCGTTTTCTCTACATAAACATCGAAATTTTTGCGCGCACAAAAGAAGAACGTTTTGTTTGCAGTAGTTGTGCAGCAAACCGAAAGGAAGGAAAACAAGAAGACGAAGAAGACGAAGAAGCGGAAAAAATAAAATCAAGGGCCTTTTTGCGGTTGGTGAAGAACTCGCACCATTGCGTCTGTTGCTTCACATCAACATAAACTTGTTCCTCTGTATTTCTCCAGCGATTGCGAATTCAATATGCAAAATGGCGCAAAACAAAAAGCCTTCTTTACATAATTCACGCGTCTTTCTGTGTGTGCCTCTAACTGTGTGTGTGTTTGTGTATATTGTTTCATTCGTAAATATGTAATCATTCCTTGCGGCTTTAAAAGTTTTAAATCTCCGCCTTGTCTCGCCCTTAAGGTCCCATTTATATCTATTTATTATTTATGCGGCGATATTATGGCTGCCTCCGCAGCCGATGCCGTTTGACTGGTCCAAATGGGGATGATAAATGGTGACGGTGACGAATAATTCATCTCATTTTAAATATTTCAATTAATTACGTCCGAGTTTCCACTTGTTTTCACTGCGTAATTGACTGAAATGTATTTTTAAGCACTTTATTATATTATTAGGAAGTTGCCTGGCTCTTCGGGCTCTCCTGATTATTTTCCCAATGATATCTCGCCGTGGAGATTAATGTACTGAAATGGACGGTGTGCGCTCTATCTATATCTATATATCCATAAAATACAATTATAAGGAAGAAGTGAATTTTATTTTTTGACAGTGACAAACGACGAACAAATGGAGCTCTATAAGATCTGCGAAGGAGCGAAACAAGAGACAAATAGTAGAAAAGTAGATTTAAAAGTTTCTTTTTGGTCTTCAATTTTTTTTTTGCTTCCCGGTTTTGAGTAGGGAATATTAGGTAATCAAAGATTTATTTCACTTCTTATTTTGTGTTTTCCCCGCAAAGTATTTCTGATTAAAAGTATTTTATTTCCACTTTCTTTTCTCTATAAATAATAAATCTTTTTTTGAAAAATTGATTTATCAATTGTTATTTGATTGTTTTCATAAGTTTTTGTTATTGTTTTTAATTTTCAATTTTCAAAAAGTTAAATGATTAGTAATTTGAAAGCAAATGAATAAACTGAAACTTATTTGTTGATCAGTAATAACAATGATACTTTTTTTTTAAGTAAAAACTAATGGAAAATGATTGCAACAAGAGTTGACAGTGTCGAATAAAGTGATTGATGGGAATCGAATAGTTGAGAGGACCACTGAGAGACCTTTTAAATGTTTTTCTTTAGTCTGAAAGGAATTCATATTTCGGCCATTATTTAGATTTATCGTCGCTCGTGAAAATAACGAACGATGTGTGGCGGTGGCGAGATTTTTCCGCGTTGAAAGCTTTAAGGACGACGAGCATAAAATAATAAAATTCTCTCTTTCTCGCATACACTTAGACTTAGGGGTCTTGTGTAAAAATCGCGTCGGCCTACGTGTGACAGTGAAAAGCTTGAGAAAAAACTGGCCATTATTTTAACACCGCACACACATGGCATATGTGGAAAGTTCCGACCTCTTCTATTTTTAGCAGAAATCACCAGCATCATTTAGCAAAAATCCTTGCATTTCTCTATTATTTTTTTAATTTTTTCTCCGATATTTTTTAATATTTTAATTATTCTTTTCTTCATTTATCGAAAAAAAAAATAGTTAAAAAAATGTATTTTTATTCAAAATAACTAGACTTTTTTAATCAAATAGATTTCGTGCTTAATTTGAAATTTAAAAATTCCAATAAAAGAAACTTTAAACGGCTGTCATTCATTCATTTAGAATTTCAAGTTTCAAACGAATCCAGATAGAGACATCCTTTTCGTGTAGTTTGCACGATTCATCATTAAAAGAGATGAGTCCTGCATGCGTTGCACATTACGCTTAATCCGTCGGTATATTCCTGAGCTTTCCACTCGCCCAGTTTTCAATAAAACTTCACTCGTAAGCCAAATGCGAGCTTTCGAATATCCCCGCATATAAGATACGCACGTATAAAACGCAAACCCTACATCGATTATTTACTGTTCAATTTGCTACTACATACATTTGTCACACTTGGATATCCTTTAGGTTCGTCGGTTTGAAAATGCAAGCAAGCGAGCGAAAAGTGAAAGTGGAAAACATGGAAAACAAACGTTCGGCATGCATAATATTTCATTATTTAAAGTTTTTCTTTTTCGGGTATATGCGATAGAACGGTAAGGAGCTGTATGTAGTTAATTAGGTTGGCTGCTTTTTAGTTTAGGGGACGACTTTTCCGTTTACACATGCATGTCCGTTCCGGTCGGACAGCCGGAAATTACGAGGGACCGCACTTGCCGCCGGATCTACTTTATCCGCCGCTGCCGCCGCCGCCGCGCGAGGCCGACTCACTTGGCTCTCTTCACATGTGTGGAGAACCGCCGCTTCCACATGCTGCTCCCATTGGCAAGCCTCTGCCTTCTTTGCATGTAAATGCGTAATACTAAAGGGATGGATCTCTTTGCATTTAATATAATGCTTTGCAAATATCACAAATCTTATTAGCGTCTTGGTAATTTACTTAATGACAATTTTTTCTATTTGTTTTTTTAAGTAAAACCCTTTCTAATATATTTTCTAAAATATTAAATAAATTTTTAATTATAATTTTTCATTTAAAATTAAATTATTATTATTAATAAAGCAAAGATAATAAAAAAGTGAAATTAAAAACCATAAATAAAAAAGCAAAAAGTTATGTGATAAAAAAGGTAAATGCAGTGGAGAGAAAAAAAAAAGAGGAGGAAACGACGTTTTTGGTTGAGTTTCACACACACACACACACACACACACACACACACACACACACTGAAATACATGCAGGCACACATACAGCTAATAATAGTTATGAAGGTGCAAAAAAAAATTGTACGAAACGATAAGATAAAGCTGTGTGGGCGTTTCATTCTTCGGTCGAGAGTAGAGAGAAAAAAGCAATTTCGTTTCCGTTATTAGCAATGTCCTTTGTCGGCGAGTAGTACCTGTGCCAGGGACTATTTCACGTTTAATGCACGATGCCATAAAGGACGAGCGATAAATTTAAATAATAAATTGAAGAATCCTGGACGGGCAATTTGATTTCCACAGCCACCAGTTTAATCTTAGCGCCAACGCGACGAACAAAAAGCTTCTTTTTTGCTTTGTATTAGTTTTCTTGCACGCTTGTTGTACCGGCAATAAAATTACCGATGAATTTATTCGCTTTGCCCCTTTATTAATGTACTTATACGATATTTGCATACATAAAACACTCGCAAAGTATTCGCATAGTAGGCAAACTTCATTTCGCGTTTGTATACTCGTATCCATGTCAAAATGTAATTTCCACGAAAACTGAAATAAAGTGCAGTCGTAATAACGTTTCATTGTTTATGCTTATTACTAGCTCTTTGCTCGGTTCGTTTTATGAAGCCGTTTCAATTATTACTGTTCGTTTTTATTATTAGAACACATACTGCGTGTTTTATTTACTTTTTTTTATTAAAATTTGTTAATTACGCATTGTTTTGTTGGCGGCTTTAGCAGTATTAATGTTATGTTTTATTCGAGGAAAAAAAAATGCAAAAAGTTTCTAATGATCGTTTTGATGGATGTTTCGAATTCTATTGTCAGTGAAGCTCAAAGAAGTATTACGAGTGAACTTCACTGATAATAATGGCGAACGTTTCATAAATATGCGAGTATTACGTGCAGATAGATAGTATAAAATGTGGGGCACGCAATTGCGTAAAGGCCTCCCATTTATTCCGTGCATTGTTTTTCGGTGCTCTCTTTGAGCTCATTTATCACCTTTCTGCATTTCACTGCTATTATTTATTTTGAGCATCTACAACACCACGGCATTCTGGCGATAAATCAAATTTGACCCGCGGCATATTTACCTGATTCTCGCTTTGATATCGCACGTATTTTTTTTTACTTTTCGTGCTTTTTGGTGCCGATTTTCATAAATTGGATATAGCTGGCTATACCTTGGCTTTTTGCTTTTATTTTTAATGAACATTAATGGTTGCTGATATCTTTTTAATATTTTTTTTAATAATCGTTATTAACTCTTAATTAGTAATTAGTTAAATAAAAGTTTTTTTTTATGGAATTTTCTTTATCATTAGATTTACTAGTCAGTAGGTCAGAATTCCAGGCGCCTTCACATCGGTTTATCAAGTAACGATGTATGAAATTGAATTGAAACGAGATTGACGTTTTTACCTTTATTGATAAGACAAATTAATCATTTAATTACATCATAATTTTTTATAAAAATAAAAATAATCTTTTACTTTTCTTTACACAAAAATAATTTGAAATTTAACAAAGAAAAAAACCGAATTTGAATTTGATACCTCTCGTAATTTATGGATATAATAAATTTGTTTCTTCTTTTTACTTTTAAAAATTACATACTAGCTCCCTGTGTCTCAAATTATTGTAAAAAAATCTTTAAACGTAATTAATTAACGAAGATGTATAAACTTAAAATGTTATAATCATTTAATCTTGAAAAATGATTCTTTATCTAATATTTTAATCGTAGTTTAAGCTGAAAGAAAATTTTTATAGTTTATCATAATTAGATAAAAATTTAAAAAATATTTTACTTTTCTTTACACGAAAATAATTTGTTATTTAACTAAGAAGGAATCCTAATTTGAATTTGATTCCTCTCGTAATTTATTAATTTAATAAATTTGTTCATTTTTTTACTTAAAAAAATTATATGCTTCCTCATTTCCATACCAATTAAGTTTCTAAAGATATGGACGTTTTAATTACCCGGCGCCTTCATATTAGTACATACGCTTAAAGCAACATAAAATTCATTTAATTTTAAATTTTAAAATAAAAAAATAAAATTTTAAAATAAATGAAAAACCTTTATAAAATGGATTATTCGTGCCTATTTATATTTATAGAAATACCTATAAACGGGGAATTACGACGTGAATTTGATTTATCCGTTGCAAAGTCCAGTGTGATCAATCCATCAGTGATCCATTATTTTTTAGTGACGCAGACATTAATTATATCCAATATTTGTACACAATGCCCAAAATGTAGAATTTCACGTTTGTAATTTCATTTACGTCAAAAGAAATAAAAGCTCGTTTATTGCAATAATAAAAACATATTTTAACGGTTGCATTGAAAATACCATAACGTCCGTTTCTGTTTTCACAATCGACTGTATTATTTCATTGAACCATAACACAGGTTTAGTGACAAACCATTAAAATATGCATTGCCTGCAATTTTTGGTACTTTAATTATGCAGATTTTACTAGTGTTAATTAAATGTTTAATATGTTTCCAAGCAATGGCTGAAATATTTGATTAAATATTATTAATAACTTTATTGGTAATATTCAGTTTAATTTTATGTTATCAATTTAATTTCATGCTTAATTATGGCATCGTTAATCAGCAATTAAATGTTATTATGCTCAAGTGAAAAATCCCACAGGCTCAAGGATATAATTCGCCGTAATTAAGAACACTTATTTAGTCGTCAAGCACACCTAGTCTTGAATTAAATTACAGTGTCAATTTGCATGTTTTGAATGGTTAATTAATGGCAAAAGGGTTATTAAACAAACGTCGCAAATGGAAATAAATAATTTGCGTGTATGTTAAAGTTTATAAATTATTTGCCCTCACAGCCGAGTGCAATGTTTAGTTTTCTGACCAATTGCACCGGTAAATAAACAAACGCAACGCTGTGAGGTTTGTGAAAACGGCTGCAAGAGCAGCTGCAACCCTTACACACAACTTGCTAAATTTTGCTATTTTGCTTATTTGCAAGGGCGGAAGTGCTTTTAAACATTTCTTGCGCATTATTCAAATTTCAAATCCTGCATACGTCGACAGATAGCGAATTCAGTTTTCAACACATGCCCTGTGTGTGTTGTCGAAAGTGTCCGAGCTTGTTCTCCGTCTAGTTATATCTGTTACGTGAATAATTTCTTGACCTCCCTCGAGATTGCTGTTGAATTATGTTTGCGGTCTTGTCACTTACTAATGACACGTTTGATATTCCCTACTCTCATTGTCTCCATGCAGATGATAATTTATCTGATTCTTTGCTGGGAATTCTTCCATTTGTTAATGCAGCTTATGATTTAATTGGATTGCAGGATATTAATCTTTTAAAAGGTATTATGGAGTTTAAACTAAGTTTGTTGTGTTTATATTTGAAATCAATTATGTTTGATTGAATAATCTCCGGTGTAATATTGTCTAACACAATTAAGACTACATTTGGCAAAGTTCGACAAGTCTTCTTAATGTACAAATTAATTACAATTTTAGATTATTAATTTTAAGTCTTTAATTTTTGAAGTACTTTAATGTTAATTTATTTTTTACACACGTAGGAATAACACAACTCCTCATAAAACAATTTTTATTTTGCTTTGCAAGCACAGTAAGTCAGTAAGAGCTATAAAAGTTGATACTACACACTTAAACATTATTTCCTCGGAATCGGAAAATCATGGATAAAATTTTAGTTTGGATTTTGATAACGGATGATGTGCGCTATAAATTTACAATATTTTTTTTAATTAAAGTAGTGATTTTTGAGGAAATTTGATTTAAAAGTCGCACTTGCTTTTTATATACTTTAGAAATGGACGTCGCGCACCTAAAACATATTTCAGGGAAACCAAAATAAACATAAATAAAAAAGAATTGTTTTTGATTAAGAACAATATACTCTATATGATAAGACTGAAGATTAAAATAATCTATGTGGTGAAAATTTGATTTATATGTTGCGGTCGCTTTTCATATACTTTAGAAATAAATACTTTGCAACTAAAA
>JASKGO010002723.1:0-20696 GCA_030556065.1 Holobus sp. GC000080
CGGGTGACAACGAAAAGTGGCGCAACCCTGTCATTTTTTTATTTATCAACCGATTTTTATTAAAAATGGTACACTTACATAAGAAAACATTTCCGATTTATTGACATAAATTTCAAGTATGCATCACTTCCGGTTTCACCGGAAATGACCCCAACTTTTGATTTTTAAATGGCAACCCCCACTTTTTTTCACTTTTTTGGATTCAACAGATAGGGATATCAACTGATTCATTGGAAAGTTTTTTGAAAAAATGACTAATTAAAAAAAAAGCCTATTTTGTTACCTTATTTCTATAAATAACTCATTTTTAGCCATAATGAAAGGTGGCTAAGAAGCATTCCCAGCCTTCTATGATGAAATTTAATAATTGTATTTTAGAACTTTTTAAAAATTAACAAAATGCACATTTTTGAACTTAGAATTGACCCTAGAATCCTAAAAAGTGAAAATAGGTAAAAGTGCCATTTAAAAATCTAAAACTAGGGTCAATTCCGATTAAATCGGAAGTGCTACCAAATTGCAATATATTCCAATAAATCGGAAATGTTGCCATATATAAGTTGGCACATTTTTAGAAAAATCGGTTGACAAAGAAAAAAATGGCAGGTATGGCCCTAAAATCGTGGCCGCTAGGTGGTTTACAACCGAAATCAAAATAACTCAAAAAAGCATTAGAAATTCATTTAGAGGATATCAACAAAAACAAATATTTAATTAAATCTTGACTATATTTTAAATTACAGCAGCACTGGACATAACTTTCTTAGGTTGCCTAAAATCATAATCATGAATTTCTGGATACTCTTCACATAACATTTTATAAGCATAACACAATCTAACATATTCCTCATTTGAAACCTCAAAGGGTCTTGAAGTAAAATTAACATCAGCCAATTGAAATAATCTGGGACCAAGAGTGTCTCGTAAATTTTCAGGAAACAGCCTTTCGGCACCACGATGGCAAAACTTTTGTCGCATGTTGAAAACGGTCCGCAAAACCTTTTCCACTAGTCGAAATGGTAAATCCACCAAAGGATACCTCTTAGGTGTTAGTTTCACCACTCCAACATCCACTTTGGGCTTTGGTAGAAACGCTCTTCCTGGTATTGTAAACTTGTAATTTACATCGCAATAAAGCTGACATATTACTGATAAACGGCACCTCTGCTTTTCGGTAATTTTGGCAACCATTCTTTCGGCAACTTCTTTTTGGAAAGTCAGCAACATTGACGTTCTACCAAAAGTCCATGCTGACTGCTTTCTTGAAATAAAGTTGAGCCATTCAACCAAAAGTATAGTGGAAACATTAAAGGGTAAATTTCCTAATACAAAAGAAGCATGGAATTATTTTTTAAATAAAACGGATAATAATAATTACCTATTAAATGGATAGGTGGAGGATGCAGTAACCAATCATTTTTTTGTGCACCATCAAAAGCAATTTCCAAATTAAACTTTCTAATATCATTCAGTTCAATTTGCATTTCAGTGAAATCTTTGGAGGCTTCCTGGAGCAAACTCAACACGGGTAAAAATCGTGAATCCTTTTCAACAACAATCAGTTTTTTAGGATGCTGTCTCAAGATTGATCTTGTAATGCTACCAGGACCAGGTCCAACTTCACAGACATAATGGTTTTTGATATTGCCAGCAGATTTTACAATTTTATCAGTAATGCGTTCGTCCAGAAGGAAATTTTGAGAAAGCTGTTTCAGTGCTCTTAACTTAAACAAACGAACCAAGTCTCTAACTGTTGGTAAAGGAGGTAATCTAAGTTGATTCATGGCTATTGCTTTTCAATTATTTTGGAGGGTTCTTCAAAATCATCCAGGAATCTTTCCTGTTTTACAGCATAAATGGAATAGCTGTAGATTCCAAGCACAACACAACCAATTATGGCCCCCGTAATGTTGTTTCTTTTGCGAAGGCGATTTAAGGCTTCCACTCGATTCTTGTTTTGGGTTTCAATCTTTTTCATAAAATCCAAGTCTGACTGCTTTAACTTACTCAAATCTACATGAGGCATGCGATCTTTATCACTCATTATTCTTTATTTTGAAGAGGTAGTTAGCATTTAGTTATTGTTAACTGTTTTTCGATTTATTTTAGAAACACCGAATCTTGCTGAAATATTTTATAACCTACAAATAATGCATTTTCAGATTTTCAGGCAGCCAAAGTAGCTACAAAAATTACATAATAATTTCAATTTTTGCCGAATATATGTTAATATTCATTTTTTTTTTTTTATTTAGCATGAATAACATATCGTTTAATCAAATAAAAATGATAAATAAAACTCAAGGAATAAAAGTAGATGTCATTGCTAAAGTCCCTAGAACTTTCCAGAATATTCCCCTTATACCTAATTGCGCTCTGGACTATTCCAGAGAGAAATTCTGGAATAATCTAGGTGTGGCAATAATTTTCTGATTTTTTTATTTATAATTTTCTGGTATATTATTATTAGTAAATTATTCAATCGTTAGTTTAATTTAGTTTCAGGGTTTCAGACAATGATTTTAACTGATTTTTTATTTATTTAATTAGTTAGTTAATTAAACGCACTTTAAAAACTTCCAAAATTTGTGATAACTTTTTTAAAAGTATACAGATAAAATTTTAAATGAAACAAAGAAAAACTAAAAAACTTTACTTTAAAAGTTGTCTTTAAAAAATTACAACTACAAATTTAAATTAAAGAAAAGTGCACCATTAACTTTTACCAATTAGTTTTCCAATTTTATATTTAAAAATGTAAAAAATCATTATTTATTTAAATAAGAATAAAAGGAAAATAAATAATAACAACAAATGCGTTATAAAACATAATTAGTTTATGGCTTTTACACTTAAAAAAACATTTAAAAATTGTCTAATAAGCTTAAATTTTTAAAATCCAGTAATTAAAACTTCATAGACATCGTAGATTTTATAAAACAAATTAAAAACAATAGTTGTTAAGGGAAGAATTCTAGAACGTTCCAGAAATTTCTTCCCTTGTAAATTCTAGAAGCCTGCGTTCGATATAAATAGAGAGCGCCGCCAGTCACCGGCTCAGTACAAAAGTTGCCAAGCTACGAAGCAAACGCTGAAAACTGAAAAGTCTCTCAAAGCTTTTTCTTCTCAAGTGAATTTAAAAAAAGTCGAGAAAATGTCCCACGTACCAGTGCTTTTTGGACACCCATTCTTCGACACGTCCCTTAGACCATCCCGCTTAATGGACCAATGGTTCGGTATGGGTTTGGAACCGGAGGACCTTCTGGTGCCGTTCAACACTGCGGAGATGCGCTCTTTGCTCAGACCTGGTTACTTCAGACCATGGCGTTCCACTCAAAGCCATGGAGATGCCGGATCAACGGTTTCTTTTGCCGATAACCAGTTCAAAGTGAATTTGGACGTTCAACAATTCAAGCCGGAAGAGGTTACCGTCAAGGTAACTGGTAATAACGAAATTACCATCGAGGGCAAGCACGAAGAGCAACAGGATGAGCACGGCTATATCTCCAGACACTTTGTAAGAAGATACATGGTTCCTGAGGGCTACAACATGAACCAGCTCGAATCCAAATTATCCTCTGATCGAGTATTGTCAATTACGGCTCCTGGAAACAGGTTGAATGAAAAGGAACAACGCAGTATTCCAATTCAGCAAACTGGTAAACCAGCAGTGGAGAATAAAAAAGGGGATAAGCAGAAGTAAATTTTTAGTTCAAATGTAATTTACAGAATATAGCTGTCCCTAAGTTTCAAAGTCTGAGTATTGTTAAGATTAGTTTGTAGTTTTTCTGTAAATTGCTTTCTTGGTATTACTAATAAAGTGTTCATTTTGTTCTCCTCATAAAAAATTGGCGTTTTATTTATTTAATCGCTCTCCAGAATATAATGGTTGGTTTGGTACACCATTTTCAAGGGATCAGAAAAAACACAGCTCTTTTAAGAGCTAAAAATTGCTATAATTAATATTTATGATATTAATAATAGAGGAAACTCAGAAACTCTATCAAATAAACGTCGAAAGCTTTTAAACAAATAAAAAAAAATCAAACTTTACAGTTTTATATTTCCCGCGCAATTTGTTTACTCCTGATACACCTCTTCTGGTTCATGTCCTCCTCCTAAAATTGATTCCGAACTAATTTACGGTTGATATTGCGCCCGTTTCGGAAAATTTGGATTTGTGAGGAGGCATCAGGTGAATTCGGATTTTGTATTTGAACATCTAAACGTTGTTGCCTATCTACATTTAACATCTGCAAAATTAATAAACAATTATGATAATTTGTTTAAGTATTCCATTTTATTGTAAGCAATGTTTATTGCAAGAAGAGCTGATTATCAAAAAAAATGTTTTTCTTTTTATTGAATAGTAATAAATAACATAATACAATCTAAAATTAAATAAAACTTTTAATAATCTTAACAATTAATTTACCATTTATTTATTTGAAAGGAACAAGACAATTATTTTATTCGGTTCAAAGCAAATACACAGATTAAAGAATGTATAATAATGTTGTTTTTCTGGATCGGTAAATATTAAATAATTAGTTCATCACATTAAAAAATGATAACAAATGCAATAAAAATTGGTAATTTAGATAATAACGTCATTGAAATTGAATTTTTAAGGTCGCTATTAAGAAATGTAAGTTACTTAATATTTATACAATGACATGTTAATATACAAACAAAAGGGACCCAAACTGACCTATAATGATATAAGAATGTATAATTAAGTGGGAAATTTTTTTGACCAAACAAAATTATGGATTCAGTAAATGGTTTTTTCTTCATTAACATTTTGTAAATTGAAGTGCTAACATCAAAAAAATGATGTTTAAGAGAACCTTTTCAACTGCTTTGAAATTGCCTCCTTGCGATTTTGTTCCAAGAAAATATAATGTAAGTTGTTTATTTCACTACTTTATTAATTAATACTTCATTAATAATAATTATACGAATTTAAATAGCCTTCGTAAATAATAAAAAAATTTTAGGGACCAAGTTATGAATCGATGCAAACAATTCGAAAGACTAACTTAAATCCTGCTTTGACAACTATTTATAAGCAGCCTTTGGCCATTCACCAAGGGCATAAACAATGGCTATTTGATATAAACGGTAAAAGATATTTGGACCTTTTCGGCGGCATCTGTACCGTTTCCGTCGGCCATTGTCATCCCAAAATTAACGAGGCTGTTAATGAACAAATGAACATATTGGGACATGTGTCCAATATATTCTTTCACAGTAAAATCCATGAATATGCAGAGAAATTGACCGACAAAATACCAGGCGACTTAAAAGTGGTTTACTTCGTTAATAGCGGTTCCGAAGCTAATGATTTAGCAGTTCTATTGGCCAGACTACACACTGGAAATTTCGATATATTATCTTTCAGGAACTGTTACCATGGAATGAGCTACCAAACTAGTGGCCTGACTGCCAGTTTAAAGTACAAATATAAATTTCCAAACATTTCAGGCGTCCATCATGTAGGCAAAATTTTAATTAGCTTCAAATAATTAAAAGGCAATGAAAATGATTTATAAAATTTTAGGTAATGAATCCTGATGTTTATCAAGGACTGTGGGGTGGTTCTAAGTGCCGAGATAGTCCTGTTCAAACAACCAGGACTTGTGATTGTACCAGCAACGATTGCTTAGCCAGAGAAAAGTATATGGAACAACTAATGGAACACTTCAAGTACTCTGTTCCGAAATATGGAGTAGCCGCTTTCTTTGCCGAGTCTATCCAAGGTGTAGGAGGGACTGTTCAGTATCCAAAAGGATATATTAATGAAGCTTGCGCTTTGGTCCGTCATCATGGAGGAGTTTTCGTATCCGATGAAGTTCAAACTGGTTTTGGGCGTACTGGAGATCATTTTTGGGGCTTTGAAGGACATGATATTGTTCCTGATATAGTAACAATGGCAAAAGGTATCGGAAATGGATATCCTTTGGCTGCAGTTGTTACCACGCCGGCTATTGCTGAATCTTTAAATTCTGCTTCTCATTTCAATACTTTCGGCGGAAATCCAATTGGTTGTACAGTTGGATTAACTGTTTTAGATGTAACTTATTATTGGGAAATGATATAGTTTCAATTATAGATTATATTTTAGATAATAGAAAAGGAAAAGCTGCAGGAAAATTGCAAAGTGCTGGGCTCGTATTTTCTTAAAGAATTGGAAAAATTAAGAGATGAATTTTCTATAATCGGCGATGTTAGAGGCAAAGGTTTAATGATCGGCGTTGAACTCGTTGAAAAAGGCACCAAAAATCCATATTTGGACAAAGCAATTTTTGAAGATTTAAAAAATCTCGGAGTAATTGTCGGACAAGGAGGACTTTATGGACATGTAATTTTTCATGCATTTCATTTTTTTAAATGATTAATTGTATCATTTTTAGGTCTTAAGGATTAAACCACCAATGTGCATCACCAAAGAAGACGTAGATTTTACGATTTCAGTTATGAGAAATGTTTTTGCGAAATATTCATAATTTTTTTTTAATGCTGCAGAAAATGTCAGTTTTATTTTATATAATTTTTTTATTTGTCCTTCAGCAAAAATATTATAACCTTATAAATTAAAAGCACTGTCCCTCATTTTGATAACACCAATTTGGAGCCAAAGCTTCAGCAGAAATGTTCCTGGAAACAAGTCTCTCTCTATGTCTCAACATTCTTGCTTCTGCCTTTTCAGAATTTATATTGGGATTTGCCCACAGTCTTTCAGCGGCAGCAGCAGCTCTTGGCCAAATTCGTCCATCTAATGCTGCTTCATCAATAAACTCCCCCCACATGCAGACCTACAAAATATTTCAAAATTTCGAAAAATTTGAATTATTGATCTTACTTCTCCACCCAAAACATTTTGATGGGAGATGATTCTATTATTGTAAACGGTCCTCCATGTGTAGTACTTAGTTATTCCCCAAAATCCATGATCTAAATACCAAGCATTTTTTGTCGATATTATCAATTTGTATCCCTTTTCAATAAGTTCCCTTGGTAAAGGATCAGTAGATGGAACCCAGGTTTCGATTACATAACTAAGATGTCATATTTTAATTAAAAATAATCTAGTATTGCAAATGTTTGGTATTAATTTCATTACCGATTCTTATCCAAATACTTTTCAATGCGTTCTGGATTGGTTAATTCACTGCTCCACATGATAATATTACTTTTACTATTACCAGCCACTTTATCATAACGTTCAAGAGCCTTTTCTTGAAATTCATTCCACAGAAACAAGAAATCTTCCAATTCTTGGCCCCTTTCTTTTGATTTCAAATAATGAATTATTTCATCACTCGAGTTCCAACAAGGAAAGAAAACCTATAGTTTTTTTTTGTATTAAACATTATTTCAATAGTTCAAGTTGTAATTTTTGATAAATTTTGAAACCGTTAAAAAGTACCTCATCTCCTCCCATATGAAAAATATCTGTCAGAAATGCATCTGCAATATCCTGATATAGGTTTTCAAGAACATCGTAGACATGTTTATTTGCAGGATTAAGTTGTCCACACGGAGCCTCAATACAATAAGATCTCCACGGTTGCTGATTCACGCACACAGCCAAATGGCCCAATTTTCTTTTGGTTCCCCATTGCCATCCGTTTCCGGCATGCGAAGGGGCATCGATTTCCATTATAATTCGGACCCCATGCACTAATGCATATCTATTAAGTTCTTGTACATCCATAGGAGTGTAAATTTTATCTTCAGAGATCGCTCCGTAACTATAAAATTATTTTTCGGATATTAATTTGATTTTCATTTTTATTTTTTAATAAATACGCTGTTAAGTTGGGCTCTCTAGAGGAGAAAAACGGAAAACTTTGGGAATCGCTTATGTGCCAATGTAAGTAATTCATTTTGGATGCAGCCATTCCATTAAGTTGTCTTTTAATTACATCAACCGATATGAAATTCCTGGATGAGTCCAGCAAGACACCTCTGTGAGAAAAAACTGGTTTGTCGTGAATTTGAAATGATAACGGCATTTGAAAACTATCCACAGCGGCGGATATTAATTGGGATAATGTTTCCATGGCATGTCTAGCACCGTAAAAAGTCGCCGCAGTAATTTCACATTGCGCGTCTGAAAATATGCGTTTCATTTTATTGCTAATAATGCTAATATAAATATGCGCACATTTAAGTAAGATATATTTATAATAATTTTACCGTTTAATTTCAAGCTGTACCCTTCATTTGTAGACCAATTCAAAGCAAGATCATTATAACGAACATCAACGGTAACTTGTATTTTAACTACATCATCTCGTTGACAAAGATTTTCGCCATGGCATTCGCTTAAAACATTCCTCTTGAAAATTTCGACATTTTCTTGTAAAATATTGGCAACAGTTTGCGGTGCATTAAATTTAAATTGAAAATCACTAAAAACATAATAAGTGTAATATTACAAGACTGAAGACTCCAATAAAAAATGTTTATATACTTTGGATGGACGTAAATTAACTGTTTAGATGATTGAATTAATCCTGGACGGGGCCAAACTGGTCCCTGGTCTCCACAAACCAATCTACACACTTCGATCGAATTATAATAAACGGTAACTTCATCGGATTCTTCATTGTCATTAACACGAATGCAGTTTTCGTCATTCTCGCATTTCCATTTCCACGCACTTGACCACTGGACACCCAACAGCAAAACGAACCACACAAATTTGTTCGCCAACATTTTCATTGTTTGCTAAACTTTGGACATTTCGTACTTTTATTATTATTTTATCAGTATGCACGATTATTATGGCACTTCTGGTATAAGTGTGGGCGATAAGAGCACTTGGAAACCGACTGTTTTTTTATTTAATTGAACACGAAACACTATTGGAACTGTATAAAACGTATAAATATAGCCTCACTGCCGAATATAACGGTTATTGTTTAATTCCATGGTACCAATATTTTACATGACCGCTAAATGGATCCTTAATGAATGCGCATGCGATGCGGTAATCAGCATAAGGTTTTGTATCAGTTTCCTGTTAATTATTGTAGATGATGTAAACCAGTTTGGTCTTCATTGTTGTGATTGTAATGCTAGCAGTTAAATTCATGTAATGGGATATTTTTAGTTGTCTTACCCATAGTCAGCGTTAATTTATTCTGATTATTATTATTGTAAGCTAATGCAAATGTAATACTGCATTTATTTATTTATTATTGCGTGTATTAACAGTTTGTTTCATTTATTTGTAAAGTTTATTCATTGGTATTATTATGAACTATGCACATTAGAAAACTACATTTTTAAAATTTTGTTTTTAACTTTTTAAACTTTTTAGCAAACATTATTTAATTTGAATGAAATAAAAAAGATTTCCTAAAGGTGTTTTAAACTAAAGAACCAACCAATAAAAAAACATTTTTAGTTTAATAGATATTTATTTTACACTTCTATACATTTAATTAATTAATTAATGCTTATTTATAAATAGATAGTAGATTATATACAACTACGAAATCTTTCATAATTTATATGCACTGAACTATTTTTATTAATCTTGAACAATAAATAATGAAGAACCACATACTTTACAATTGCACTAACAGATTCTTCTAATTACTTACATTGACAACATCGAGTGGAACGGTAATTCCACTTTTATCGCTAATGCTGCTGAATTTATTGCGGCTCAAATCGCAAGCTTCCACCATGTTGGGCGATAAAGGTCTCGAAGGACTTGTCCTGCCAATAGAAGACGGAGAGCTTCTCAAGCTGGTGGAACTAGGACTTGTTGCGTTCTTCAAGCGCTCATCAGGAGAACACGGACACTGTGGGTGAGCGTTGGGGTGCACCAAATAACTTTCCGGCAACTTTTCAGGCGGCAATCCATCCGAAGGTCCTAAAGGATGTCGACCTAAAGCAGAAAAATTATTAAGTCTTACTATTGGCAATTATTTTTATAATAATCAATTAGTTAATTTAAAAATAAATTATTAATTAAAAACCTGAAGTTAAGATCAACGGAGGTGAAGTCAACCCTAAACATCGCATCCTCCAAGCATCTTGTAAAAGTTGTAGTCTTGCTTGTTTGCGCCACTTGGCTCTTCTGTTTTGGAACCAAACCTGCAGAATATTGTTGATAAAATTCCACTTAGTTTTACAGATTTTTGTTTGTAATTACTTGCACTCTTGCTTCTGATAAACTTATCCGCAAAGCCACTTCTTCGCGCAGAAAAACGTCGGGGTAGTGGGTTTTCTGGAAGAGCGCTTCGAGTTCTTGCAACTGTTGCGGAGTGAAGGTGGTACGATTGCGTCTTTGGCGCCTTCGGCCGAACATGTACTCCGTAAGTAAGTCGCCGGGAAGCGGCGAAAGATACGGACCCGCCATAATTCGCAAGCGAACTGAATTTTGCGATTACGCCGAATGATGGTTAGATGCAATTTGAAGTTTCTGCTCATCAATCCACACATTTATAACAACAGTTAGGGATGCTCCACCCTTATAATGCCCCTATTGGTTATGAAATGAATGAGGGACGCCGGGACGGGGCGTCGGGACGCCAGCGCGCAGCTCTAACTTCATCTTCTTATCGCTATTATTATCATTACTTCTTTTCTGTTGTTGTTTTATACAGACAATGGAAAGCGTTTTTTGTGTTATGCTTTTTGGTTTATTGTCTGTCCCCGGTCTTTAATTTTTCATTTTTCTTTTTTTAGTTTTAAAGCTTAATATTTGAATTTTGTGTAAGTAATGATGGTTTATATTTTTGTTGATTTTCTTCCTAGTTTTGTTTTTATGTCATTTGTTTTAATAACTAAGTTAGGTTTAAATAGTTTTTTGGACCGAAAAGATGGCTCTTAAGTGGTTTAAATTTGGAAAATTCAAAATAAAACAAACAAACATTTTTATTAGTTAAATATTCTATTTAAGCTTGAATATATCATTAACTTTAGGAAATGAGAAAACATTCAAAAATATATAGAGGGTCTATCATTGATTTAATTAATTCGGTCTTATTTTAAAGAATTTCTAAATTTTTAAAACTTTTCTAAAGAAATCCGTATTAAAATATTTTTATAAATAATTAATAATCTTATAGTAAATTATCCAGTTTCCATTATGTGTTCTATCGTGAATAATATTTGTAATGACTGTGATATATTTAATGATTGTTTATCTTATTACAAATTACTACTAATATATTAATTAATTTACTAATTAGCAATACAAGTGTATTTCGATTATTGTTATCTAAACAAATACCACTCCACATTTATAATTGGCCTAACTACTACTGTAAATTTAAAGAATTAAGGTCGTTATTCATTAATATTATTATTAAATGCCAAATTAAATCAATTATTACTAGAAACATGAACAACAAATTTCAAACAAAAGTTACCTAGTATAACGGAGCACTTTTCACGGTGCTCCGCCGGGGAAGATTGTTGGATAAAGGGGATAAAATTATCGCAGAAGGAAGCCACCATCCTCAAATAAATATTGTAATGTTGTACATTTTGTTTCCTCAATAATTGTTTTTTAGATGAAAGTGTAAATTTTAATTTGAACTGATTTTTAAAAATGTTTAAACTATCTACAAATACTTCTATCGTAATTATAACATTAGCAATTCATAATTAATTTATTAATTCACTTTAAATTTAATTATGCCCTCTTTGTCCAAAATTATGGTATACAGTTAATTAAAAAAGTATTAATGAAGATAAATAAACTTGAAGCATTTAAAGTCATTGCATCTTAACAATTACCTATTTTTTTTAATTGGTTGATAAAGAAAAAAATGGCAGGGGTAGCCCTAAAATCGTTGTCACCCTATGCGAGAAGAGACCGAAAAGTCAAGAAACGGTTTTACCACCAGCGCCATGAAACAGTTATAAAATAATACCTTATAAAATAGAAATGTAAAAAATATGAAATTTGGAGGAGAAATTTCAATGAAGTATAAAGATTTAAAAAAATTATTGAAATATAATATATATTTATATACCATAATTAGGAAGAAAATAAAAACAGAAACGTATACAATAATTTGGGATGGAGGTAGTAAATTACTACCACTACTAGTAATATTACTACTATTAATATTTTAAGATTCTAAATTTCATTTTTACTATGTCATCCACGAAGAGGAATAATCTTTTTAAATAAGAATAGCAAACTGAGCTTTTATAAACTTTAACAATTGACTAAGGATTATAGTTATTAGTCAATGCTGTAACTTTTATAAATACCTTGAATTAATAACAAAAGTCAAGCAATTTAATATATTTTTAATCATTAAGTTAACAATCACTTAAAAATAACAATGCAAAAATAATTATACAAAAGGCCAGCAAACAAAGAAATCAAACAATACACAAGCAGTGCCAAATGATAATAATTATTAAAAAGTCATTTGATGATTGCATTGGTCACATATAATAGAGGGAAGCAAAAGGGTCCATGGCGTAAAACGCATTGTAAAAGAGATGATTGAATGAGATTATAAAGTAGGGTTGATTTGATGTGATTAGTAAATAGGTTTGCGCTATTTGGAGCGCATAGTGCCCAATTAAATTCCGATTCCATGGTTTTAGCATATGGGCGTTTTATATGTGTTTATACATTCCCTTCGCTATACGGTTTATTATTACTTGTGACTGTGGGGGTGTTGGTGGTGAATTACAAACGGGACGTTGTTTCCACTTGCAGACTCCGACGTCGACTTTATTAATTACGAAACTTCATGTTGTGACACACAGAATAATCCATTGTGTGCAATCCAATTGTCGCCACTAAGCGGCAAAGAGAGGTGTCTGACACTTTCGCATCTGCGTTTTCCTAATCATCATAGCAGCACGAGCAGCAGCATCCACCACGGCAAATTTTCAATCACGTTAAAACAGAAAAAGTGTTTGTTGCTATTGTCGCCGTCATAAGCTGCGTAAAGAAGAGAGCGAGAGAGTGAGTTACTCAAAGGGCCACAAAGGGGCGAAATTCGGGGACCGTTGGTTGCATTCAAATGATGGGCGCATCCTGATGCTGGCAGAGCGGAGGCAGCAGTTCTCCCGCCTCGAAAACTAATTCATTAAGAAAGGCATAGATTTTTCTTGTTTCCCGTTTCGCTTTATAAGATATGTACGTGCTATTGTGAATAGAATGGTGACCGGGCATTGTGTTCGCTCGCAGTCAGTCAAACAGTTTTTTTTTTTTTTTTTAATTTGCACAACGACTTTCCGGGTCGTGGGTGGATCATGTCGGCGCTCGGATTGGGGGGCGAATCGGGGGGAAACAACGCGCAATGAATAAAATCATATATTCATCTGTTCATTGCTGCTGTTATTCTACTGGCTGGCTGGCTGGCTGGCTGCTATTGCTACTGTTCTATGCTGACTGCCTTCGTTCGCATTATACTGCGAGGCTGCGAGGTCCGTTGTGTGCGGGATGTACACAGGAGCAGGAGGAGGCTGTGTATTTCAAACGAACAATAGCGCCAAATTAAAAATCATTCATTTCATAGACCGAATCAATCATACGAGCACGTATACATATGGTGATTCGGAAATTAAAATCACCAAATTAGGTTTTTTAATAAACCGAATACAGAAGCTACCACTTTTTGTTTTTATTTTATTTTCACGTAGAATATACATATATATTTTCATTTTTTTCAATCATTTATTTATTATTTTTATACCATTTTTTAAGTTTTTTTTTTGCTCAATTTGCTTTGAACATTTAAACATTAAGCTTATTTGCTTAGTTATAAAAGTTTTTTCTTAATTATATTTCAACACCGCAATTAATCTGATTTTGCATTTTGAATATCAAAGAATCATTGGAAATTTTAACTTGAAAAAATTTTGCCGTTTCATTTTTCATTTATTATTAGGTATTTAAAAATAATATTATATAAATTTTATTTTGCGCGGAAAAAAGCATATAATCTAAATTCTGAAGAGAAGAATATATAGAAACTTTTGCAAAATCGAAAAATTTTCATAATACAATTCAAAGTAATGCAAATTACATTTTTAGCATAATTATTAAAATTGATAAATCAAGTTTTCTTCATAAAAAGTTCACCAATTTTTCAATTACTTTTAAATATTTTTTCAGTTGATTTCAATCATTAATTTATTTTCTAATTTTAATCAGAAATACATAATTAAAATAAAGAAAGAACAGTTTGTAAACCATGAAAAAGTTGTACAGTTTTTCTCTGGTCTTTTTGATCATTTTTATTTTTTCTCTTCTACTGGAGTAAAAACTTATTTCTTAATCATAAAGACAAAACAAAATTAAAAATCATGAAAAATTCCCCAAATAAAATCTAAAATATTTATTATTAATAGAACTTACATCAATATATCAAGTTATTTGATAAAAAAATCAGCCCTTTTGAATACTTTTTAAAATTTATTCATTTCGTTTTTATTATTAATTTTTGTCTTAGTCTTATTTTTGTTTAATTCTTTTCAAAGTTGTGCAGTTTTACCCTTGTAAGTTATTTGTATTTCTTTTACTTTAATTGCATTAAAAAAATTATATTTTTTAGATTCTAACATAATAATAATAAAATTAACTCTCGGATAATCAAAAATTTGAAAAAAATATTATAATTGCAAAATTTCGATTCTATTATAAAATATTCATTTCATTTCTTTTCGTTTATTTGAGTGATTTTTTTTTTCAAAGTGAATCTAAACAGAACAGGAGGTGGAGAGGAGTGGGTTGCAATAGTAAAACAGCAGCAGTAGCAGCAGCAGCAGCGGCAGCATCATCATATCAGCATCAGAACGAGGGTATAATCTAGTCCGATTAAAGGCAAGCAAAATGCGCCCTTATTCGTAACGCGTTTATATCTCATGCAGTAGGTACCTATCTCTATATGAAGTAAAATACTCCTTGTTCTGTCGTTTTGTATGATTTCACTATACATGTATAGTGTGCATATATTTCCATCCATCCATTCGTGATGGATGCTGAATATCAGTCTAGTGGAGTCGAATATACGCGGAACGCGGGTGGAGTGAAGAGTATAATATAACTAATGGACGACAACACTGATTGAAAAATTTCACAAAACATAAATAAAGCGCCTCTTTAATTCTCTTCTTTTCCATCAACATCATCATCATTCGCGCATTAATCCATACGCTCAACCATCTAAATGCATCATTTCTCTAATAATACCGGAGATACAAATAGTGACAACAGCAACAATTCTTTTATTTTCTGCTGAATAGGATTTAATTGTCTCTTAAAATTATTGCTTTAATTTTAATTATAGATTGTAATGAATGATTATGAGAGTATTTTCTTAAACTTTGCTAAAATGAAGAACAATGCTAAAACAATGGACAATTCATAAAAATAAAGGGTTAAACTTAATCTTTAATTTTGCTATTTAGCATAAGCAACAAAAGAAAATAATGATGATTTATATAAAACAAATAGTATTGTCTTGAAAACTTAATACTCCAACGAAAAAACGATCCTAAAACTGCGTAAAAATTGATAAAGAAAATAAAAATTTAACTTATTGTACAACCTGTATATGAAAATTTGAATGTGTGGTATCTGTATATGAAGTTTTTTTTTGTTTTTCTTGCTGATGTAGATACAGACTGCAATATGCGCAGCTCGGAAACTAATTAAAAAGTCAACGAGTCGGAGCTTTTAATTAAAGTAGCTAGATTTTTTGATAGGATTCGCATTAGCACACATTGATGATTAAAAGCGCAACCACGGGAAAAGAAAATACTTTAATTAATCCAGCATCGCTTCCATACAGGGCAGCAAGCAGTAGATTGAATTGGAAACTCGTCTTTTCGCATCTGTCCTTCTCCGTTTCCTAGCCCAGTGCTCGGTGCGCACTGATGAACGCTCTCCGTCTCTCGTTTTCGGACGCGTTTGTATTTAGGTACGAGAAAACGCGAATTTTATTTGATGCGGTTTATTTTCATCAGCGACGAGGCGCTTCTCACCGCAAGCAGCGAACCTTTAAAATCGCGAACCAAGAGAGCGCAAATCAGCGACGCCACCGCCCCCGACCACTTTATTATTCATTTACGGTACCTTGGCTTTAATCAACTCCTTGTTATCCTTACTCTTTTGTACGGTCGGCGGCTGCGATGAAAAGTCGCCCGTTCATCTTTGATGGCCCAGACAGAGATTAATTTGATTAAATATATAAGCGACAGTTTCCACTGTCTTTGCTTTATGCTCTAGATTCGTGTCCTATTATAAATGTTACTCTAACTACCTTTACATGGTTAGTTCACTTTCAATGCTCTCTAAATGCATCAATGATCAATGCTTATACTGGTTGAACCAACTTTACAAGTCCAAAAATTGTAATACATGATTTTTTTTACTTTTTAATTGGTTTTGGACAGTTAGTACAATCAATTGCACATAAGTTGACAAACTTATTTTTTTTTAATTTCACAATTACAAATTTTATTTCTTGGATTCCATAATTCCATTGAAAAAATAATAATTAAAAAATCAAATAAATTTAAAAATCAAAATTAATTTAAAACACTTTTTAATTTTTCAATTCTAGCAATAATAAAAAAAATCTAAAAGAAAAAAAAACAAATTTGTTACCATCAATGTAGTTCCACCCTTTACTTTTAAAGCGAGCAAGCACAAGCTCGAAGCAACCCGCAGTTGATTAATTAACAACATCAGTAACCACTGTGTTTCGAATACATGTTCTCTATACCCACACACGATAAACGAATGAATGTGTCTACATGTTTGGCTTTCAATGCAGAGATAGAATACATGATGCACATTGATTCCCAACGAAAGATTGCAACAAAGACCAACGGCCAACTCTTTGATTTAATAAGATCACTGCGTTAATTAATTGAATGATATTTCGCAAAATGTTGTTACTGTATTTACATAATAAGAAATTGCATAAAATTATTATCTAAATATTATAAAAAGTTGTAATTTGTAATTGAAGATAATTTTCATTTCAGTTCAAATATTGGAAAACAACGTTCTCCTCAAACCAATCCCAATCAAACCTTAAATGGTCCCCATCGACAGATAAGAATTTTAATTTGCCATTTTCGTCCATAGCTCTCAGTCCTAATCGTTCCTATAAAAAAAAACACAAATTTAATTTAATTGTTTTTTTTTATCAATTAAAAAAGTTCAAAGTTAAAAAACCTAAAAATTAGTTTAATTAAATATATGAGATAGTAGATTGCGAACTTACATCTTGATAAATATCTGTTTGTTGCAAGGATTGGACTTCAACGCTTTGGCCGGGACTGTAATAGCCGAACCATTCGGATTCCGTTGGTTGTACCATGGAGTCTTTGGTGAACTTGATCATGACAAAGTTTTCTAATGTGTCGAGATTGTCGATGTAGTTGCGATTAACGGTTCGCTCGTTGTTAATATCGGCAAGAAATGAACTTTTTTCTTTGTATTCCTCTTCGTGAATTGGGTCGTGCCAATAAGTGGCTTGAACTAAAACCTCTTGTACATATCTGAAAAACAAGTAATTTAAGTTTATTATTTTTTAATTGATTTTTAACAAAATTTTAAAAAACTAGTTGGTATAATAATAATTGACATGTTTGTTGAAATTATTATTTAGATTTTCATAAATATTCACTTAATAATTCTCAGTTAATTATAGCGAAACTATTTATGGAGTTCCGAAACGCGTAATTAGTTTGCAATCTATGGAAATGTTGAAAGATCTTAATTAATATTGTTTTTACATGGAAACTTAAGAAACTGCTACTATTAAAACTTTAATAACTAAGTTTTAAAACCAAGTTTTAGGTTTAACTTTTTGAATATTTTACTTACAACTTTTCTTTTTTTGAGACTTCGAAGTTTATATCATTGTTAACATAGTTAACTTTTATATTTAGAGAGAAATTTGTGATAAAAGGAAATAAAAGAAATATAAAATTAATGAAAAAAATATTCAATAATTAAAAATAAAGGCTATTAAGTAGTTTTTAGTCAATGGTAGAATAGCTTTAAAAAAATGTAAAGTTATTTTTTTACAAAAACCAAAATCCTATTGAATACACCGGTAAAAACTATAAATGTCACATGAACTTATTAGTAATATATATTTTTTTGTTGGTTTAGTAAAGAAATATATAGTATTGTTCCAGTCACGTCCTTTTTTTTGCGATATCTAGGTGACCATTTTCTCAACCTGCAACTTCTACAGTTTTAAGGATAGAGATTCGGTCAAATGGACCAAAAAGGCTGAATTTAACTTATAGCCGTATACAAAAATCGGATATATGACAGGTTCCCGAATTATCCAGGAAAAAAACGACTTTTTATTCTCTGAAAATTAGAATAAATAGAATAAATTTTGTTAAATTTTGTTAATAAATTCCCATAAAACAATTTGAAATAAAAAAAAAATGTTCCTGATAGATATTTAGAAAACTATTTGAAACAGAAAGAAAAAAATGTTCCTAATAGTTATTTTAAAATAAAATCCAAATAATTTAACTGATTTTCCAAAACTTGTTTAATTTTTGAGAAAAAACTCTGTATTTTCAAAATTTGACTAGTTTTCATGTAACAAAAAACAGTAAAAATCTTGACAACCAGTGATATTAGTTGCTTAGGACTTATAAAGATGAAGTCAAATTATTCATCATCTAAAAAATTAGTATTAATTTAAAAAAAAATGAAATTTTGCTTAGAAATATATTTTAAAAGTAGGCATTATTTATTAGGAGAAAAGTGAAAATAATTTTCACTCTTAAAAAGGATTAGCATTTTAGCAAAGTGATGTTAATATTTAACTTACTCATTATAGGCAGCATAAGTTAACATTTTTCGCAAATAGTCGCACATTGTGTGATTTAGAGATCCGCATTGGGGTAAACCGTACACTCCTTGATGTTGGCCTCCGATGGAAATCAGGTTTTTCATTTGAATTCCTTCACATCTTTGTACTAAAGCGCGTCTGCAAAAACAACACCACAAAAATAAAAAATAAAACTCAATTTTTGTTGCGGCAATTTACAAAAACTGTCCTCCTTGAGAAAACCCGATCGCGTTGAAGCCGTCTTTCAAATTGGGATCGTTCCTTATTGTTTCACAAGCAGTGGACACTTGCTTATCAGGATGCATAAAGTAGCTGTTCATAACATCATCAATTACATTACTGCCCATCTTCAGAGAAGTGATATAAACTCCCGGCAATGATGTATTTAATTGGTTCATTATCCTACCCATACTGAAAGGAAAACAGCAGCTGTCACCTAAAGTATAAATCGCAAAAATGTAAAACCAGAGTATTGTTTATTAGATATTTGTAGATTTAATTACCCATTCCGTGCCATAACACAATAGGAAGATAACTTTCACCCTTTTTGTCGATCACTTTGGTGTGAACGGCCGCGAAAAGGAAAACAAGTACCGCGCAAATAATCCGCATCTTGACTGTAATGAGTGCATTAATCAAGTAATGCCTGTGTTCTGACCGATCCAATTTCAAGTTCATTTATTAAACGCTAGTGATTAAAGTCCCCTCTTAATAAATACATAATGTTCATTGTGTTTGAGCACAGAGTCTGGGTATGTAAATTGTAGATGATAATGTATGTGTTGGTGTTTGCAAATGAATACGTTAGGATACATATCTATATTTCTTGACCTCACATCAGACTTCTGAAAACTTGTTTCTTTTGCTGTAATATGTAACTGTTCAATTTTATATTTCTTAGTTGTATGCTGTACTTTAGATTTCAATAACTCCTTATATGTATTATCTAATGGTTATATTAATATTTCCTATTTTTGTTTTAAGATAAACATAAAAGAAATATTATTTTCCTAAGAAGTTAATTAATTTTTTTTTTTTACAATTTAATGGTTCTTCATAGATTTAAATTAGTTATACTGAAATTAACAAAAAATAAAATGTTCACTGTGTAATTAAAAATCAAATAATATAATAATTCAACTTCCGATAATAACCCAGGCCAACACAGAAAACGTTTTTATTTTATTTCATCTGATAAAAATTATCTCTATTAGCCACAATTTTAATGAAATAATTACAAAAAGGGACAAAAGATCTATCAATTTTAGTTACATAGATTTTTCACGTTGTAATTTTAATTATTTTATGAAAATTAATAAGTGGGTTGAATTCTTCGTCTAATTTGGGTCCAGAAAAGTTTAATCATTGATGCTGGAACAAAAAAATTTAAATTAATTAAAATTATACACCGGTAGGAACTGCCAGAACATCGTATTACATTTTTCCATTTCATTCTCATTATTCAGCGGAATTCTCAGGATTCTTAGAGCGAAGAGTCACGGCTACATATTTAATAAAACAAAATATTAACAAGAATATTACACTGGTAAACAATGTTATGTCACAAGAACTTACTTAGTAAAGATTTTTTTAATGGCAGTATTGGCACACACCTTCATTAAAAAAATATAAGGTTTTGTTCCAGTCACGTCTTGTTTTTTCTGTGACTACGGGCCGTATATGGGTAACTTCATCAGATTTAAAGAGAGAGATGCGGATAAATGGGCCAAAATGGCGTGGGGGGCAGGGGGTGACTGTTACGCCATAATGAAATATTCCAAAAGATGTCCCCCTAACAACAAAAATTGACGTGTCTCAGGGATTTTTCTTAAAATGAGTAGTTTTCATGTTATTCCG
>JASKGO010002728.1:0-12851 GCA_030556065.1 Holobus sp. GC000080
TATTCCAAAAGATGTCCCCCTAACAACAAAAATTGACGTGTCTCAGGGATTTTTCTTAAAATGAGTAGTTTTCATGTTATTCCGGGTGGATACTTTTCGCTGGGACACCCAGTATAGTCAGAACCATATTAAGAATTTATTTACGAAACCAGTTTTCAAAGATAAAAAAAAAAAAAATCGAAAAAGATATCACCACACGAGATGCAGATTATAAAATATTTATGAGCTCAGAGAATATTAAAGTTAATCCCATTAAATACCCACAGGTAATTAAAATCCTTTATACTTCCAATACCCTAATGAGTTATGAAACATAAGCGCTACTTTTTGGCGGCGTGTCAAGAGCAGGCCATAAGCGACATCACAGCATCGGCAGCAGGAACAGAAGAAAAAAAATTATTTGATGGAAAAACGTGCCGCGACTCTTAAACTGCCTTTCTCTCTCTCTATCTCTCACTCTTTCGCTCAAACGGCGGCCCTTTCTCGACGAAATCATTTTAGCAATTAGAGAAGGAGGGGCGAATCGGAAGGGAAAAACTTTGATTGCTTGTAAGGCTCTCGTAGAAGAGCTACAAACACATACAATCTGGGGAGCCGGAAAAACAATAAAAGAAACGGCCATTTTTCTCGTCCATCGGTATATTGAGTAATCATCGACGGGCTATAAATTCTACAAGTTTCGATCGCGGCAACGGCGAAAGATTAATTAGCGTCGGTCGCGTCCCCGCGTCCGTCGTAAATAAAACGCGCAAAAGTTCGGCATTAGTGTCGCCTCCCTCTAAATTGATTTCCTTTCGTTTTCTGGCCGCCAGCCGCCAGTTTATAATTGCCTCTATGCGAGCTGCACGAGAAATAATTAGTCGGGAAAAATATTTTTTCGTTCGGGGCTCGCGTAACGCATCCAATTGCATTTACTACGTATGGTGGTAAATGGCTGGCTCGTCGCGTGGACTGTACCGGCTTTTTGCCGATTAGGCTTTAATAATTCTGCGTGACTTGCATGTGAAATGCATAAACAATATAAGTGAATAATTATTTTTGTGGAAACGGCCATTGTTGTTCGATGCCGACATATGTTGTTTGTGTGTCTGCACGCAAAACTGGCAATTACGGAAAAGTAGAGTTCTCCACTCTCTTTCTGTTGTTTTTTTGTTTTGTTTTTGTTTATCGCTACGATAATTGTTGTAATGGTCGTGTTCATTCTATATGTTAATGAAGGGCTTTTCGTGTTCTTTTTTATATTTAGAACAAATAAAACAAATGTGAGTTTTTTGTAAAGTTAAATTTAAAAAATATAATAAAAAATTGAATGTGAAGGCGCCGGGTAACAATGCAATTCAATAATATAGATAATTTGTATCTAATTATTATTATTTAATTATGTCATTAATTAAGTATTTAAAAATAACTATGAAATAATTAATTCATAATTTGTTTCAAATGAGATTAGAGATTTGTGAATTGTTAATTTGCCCGGCGCCTTCACTTTGTATTTTATTTGAAAAAAATATTTTTTCTAGTGTTTCATTAAATAGCAATATAAGTTAACAGTTTAACTTTGAGATAATGATATTACCTACAGTTATAAAAAGCTGCACTTATTTTATATTGCTTATTGTGCTCTTGATAAATAATGCCAAGTGCATTATAATTGTAAGTCTGCGATTTCAATATAAAGTTCATCCAATTAACATTGCAATTAAGTTCTAATCGGTACACTTAACATTATCGTTCTACGACTCTACAAGTTATACTCTATATACTGGATAATTTCATCGCTTCATTTATTTTTAACATTTAATTTAACACTAAAATACTTTAACACATATTAATAAAGCCGTAAAAATTTTTATTACCATTTTATCGCTATAGTTGAAAATAGTTACATAGTTAAAAAGCAGTAAAACTAACCGAAAGATAAAATTACATTCCTACATGAATTTAATTAATTTCAAACGGTGCAGATAAAAAAATATAATTAAATTTAATCAAAAAAAAAATATAAAAAAACAAAACAGAATATAATTAAAATAAAATTTAATTTGTAAATTTAAAAATATTATGCCAATGTAGGAAACATTATGAAATTAAAAGCAACAATATTGAATATTAAGTTGAAAACTAATAAAGTCTTCATGAATTTCATGAAGGGCATCGAGTTCTTGGAAACTAAACTATACGCAGCAGCATTAAAATTAAATCAGCCTTTTGCGAAATTATTCGTATTATTGTTGTTTCTACACAAAAGTTTACTAAAAAGTAATAACATGTCTGAACATAAAAGTTCTGCATCATTATTGCATATACATAATGTACGTATACTTTATGTATTGAGTTATAATAATAAGGTTTAAGGGAAAACAGAGAGAGAGAAAAAAATAATAAAGGAATAAGTACACGCGAATTGTTTCGAATTGATTTTCCTAATGAATTTTTAATAGGGTTTTTCCCTTGTTGACCCAATTCGCACGCAAATACTCGTTAATAATTCTCCTGTGCCGCAACCGGCCACTAATTAATTATTACGATAAGAGATAATGGCGCTCGGAATTGTTGAATCTTCGGAATTTGCAACAATGCCTTCAGGAATTATTGAATGCTATAACTTTTCCCTGCTCTTCTTTTTGTTTTATTAATTTCCTTTTTTTTTGTTAACGAAACCGTAATGTGTAGCACTGGATGATCTATAAAGTAATATTTTGATTTTTTTTTTGTTTGATTATAAAGGGCAATTGATTGAACTTGTTCGTTTCATTTTTAAATTCTTAGCAAATTAATAATTTGAAAATTTACCATAAATTAAAAATAATTTGGTATCATTTTTATTTTTATATCTTAATAACTTTTTATGATATAATTTTTTTATTGCCAAAATGGGAAAATTTTGTGAAGTCTTTCTAAGGTCGTAACTTTTAATACAATGAACCAATATTAACCAATATTAAGTTATGGTGCAATTTAGCTGAAAACTTTTAAATTTTTAAATTTACCAAACCTTATTTTGCACCGTATAAAACGCATAAAATTATTATTTAAAATTGAAAATATTTCATTTTCTTCGATAGCGAAATAAAAAATAATGTAAAAATTATAATCATATTCCAAACTTAAATTTAATAGTCATCTAATAATTGAATTAAATCGAAATTTAAACTTCTTTGGAAAAAAAAACAGGAATCAAATTCCGCAAAAAAAATTCGGTTTAAAATTGCATTTAGACTGAGAAAAGCTTTGGTTAGTTACCCGGCGTCTTCATAGTAATGTTTTGACAATAAAATCGTCGGAACTTTATTATTTTAATTTTTCTTTTTTTTTATGTTAAAAAAATAATCTCATTATTCTGTTATTTTTTGCTAAATTTAAATAACCACTTTTTAATTTGATATTTAAAAACAAAATTATTCTTTTTATTATTTATTTAAGGGAATCTTTGAATAAGCTTGAAAAAGATACGATTTTTTTTTAAATTTCTTAAATATTCAAAGCCAAAGGAATAATCTTTACAGAATCAGCAACATTTAGGTATTTATAAAATAGCCATAAGCGTAATTTTAATAAAACATTATGTAATTTTGAATTTATATTATTAAAGCGATATTCTTAAGCTTAATCATTTAAATAAATGGAAACTTATATTATTTAAATTGTTTATTTATTATTTTAATTGATCACCATCCGTATTATTATATTTTTTTAATACTTTTTAAGTTATTTCAAGAAAATTAAATCTCCATTAGTGGAGCATAAACCACCCTGTTTAAAATTTATGACTAATTAAGATTTTAAATAATTAAACATTAATTATACCTTTATACTATTATTAAAAGTATAATAAAAGAGCAACGAAAATATTAATAATGAAAGTAAATAAACATAACAAAACAGTTATAAAATCAATAGTTTTTATTAATTTACGGCAATAAATGCATGAGTGGAGTTTTTAGATCACGCCAACGATACGTTTTCATTCGATCCGATTCGCACGGTATGCAGATAAATAAAATAATGAATTTAACGCGCGTCCATCTCTCAACGCTAACGAAAAATGCAAACGTGCCAATTCCCATAGATAATACCCCCACACTATAGTATTATACAATTCGCTATTCTATACTACGTATAAAATACACAGTAAACAGTGTCAAACATGTCAAAAATGATTTTTATTTACTTGGTTTTCGATAAATGCGCATATTTTATAATTGTGAATGTAGATGTAGTATCTGCGTATCTGAAATTTCGGTGCTCGCATATCGAAACTCGAAACGATTTCGATTAAATCTAATTAGCAAATGTTATTCATAAATAAAACAGTCGGGCGTATAAATTAGCCGAATTCCATCGGTAATTCGTTAATTATGAATGTGAATTATTTCCCAATTGTAATATAATCGCCGGTAATTTCATAATTTTATACCTAATTATTGTAGTTGTGTCCAAATTGTAATTACGCTACGCATTAATCAATTTCGAAATAACGTTTTTTGCTTTGCTTTGTTTTGCTTATATTTTGTGAACAATGTTTATTGAAGTTAAATTATTTCTGGCCTTTTTAATATTATTTTTAGTAATGAAATAGTTTTTGTGAGATAATTAAATAATAACACAGGTCTATATATTTTTTTTTTCGGTTTAATTGAATGAATTCTGATAATAGGTGTCAATATAAATATTTCTGGTTTCCAAGTTTGCTTTTGCCTGTTTTATATCGATAAATGGAATTCATGTTTACCAAAAGCTTGAAGTTTATAGGAATAGATACCGTGCACTTCAAAATTATGTCCGGAAACCCGGAAAAGCATAGATAATATTTTATTTTGGATTTTGATAATCGATAAGATGCCCTATATAAAATAACAGTAAAAATTTAAAAAATGAATTTTCTCTAAAGTCACAAATTCATTTTTTTAATTTTTAGTGTTATTTTATGGGACATCTTATCGACACTTATAAAATTTGGGAAAAATTAAAAAATCCTAAAGGTAACTTTTGCTAAAAAATTATAATATCAATACTATAACTATACTTAATACAATTAATACTTTCATCAACTATGGAAAAGTACACCACGGACTTAAAAATTACTTCCGGTAGACAAAAAGCAAATATAATATTAGATTTTCCTAATTTTTTTTTCTAAATAACAAAATGAGAGTCAAAATTAGAAACTTTAATGGGGAATATTGTTGACATAAATTCTCCGATAGAGCGGACACACCGCACTCAAAAATAATTTCCGGAAAACCGGAATCTTCATGTTATTAATAGGTAATCATTATTCTGGAATAAAATAACTCTAAAGTTGAGCAAAAATATTTCTGGTAGAAATCAGTAATTTCAAATTAAATTATGAAAAAATCGGTCATTTTCATAAGAATTCTAAAAATTGTTTTGTTTTCTACTTTTCTACAAATGCAAAGTTTGATCAAAAATATATTTTTCCCTTATAATTGGCAAAAAAAAATAATAAAATTTTATATTCAGGAACCGAAGCCAAAAATTGTGTTGTGTTGATTGGTACAATTGCAATTTATATTTATAATTTTTATAAATTTTGCAAAGTAATCTTGAATCAACATATCATATCAACAATAAATAAGAATATAATTTATTAACATTAAAATGAACGCTATAACTATGGAGTGTAAAGTATATTTTTAATTGGAAAATAAATTATTTAAGAAAACAAATATTTAGCCTTCAAGAGAAATAGTTTTCCAAGTCAAATGGAACCTTTTACGGTTATCTTGGCGTCATGCACTTTATATGCGCGATGCTGAAGACAGTTAATTGAAATAATTATTAATGAGCTGAATTAAAACACGTACATGCGGGTTACACATTTGCAATGGCAAATATATATATCAGCATATATTTGAAACACGTACTTTAAGTGTAATTAATAAAGTTACGAGTTCGCATTTCTGATGCCTCTAATATACTTCAAATGAATGTTTAAATTTAAATTCTTCTTTGACATTTTCCACATTTGTTCATTTTTTTTTTCGTTGATTTTTTTATTTTTTAATAACTTGAGTATTATTTCTAATAGGATTTTTTTTGTCCAATGATATTATAAAAGAAATTAAGAAATATTTTTGTAAAGTGACGTAACAATTTAATCGCGGATTGATTTGAAAACACGAAACCGATTTTAAAAAGGTTTTCGCCGTATAATTTAAATAAACCCTTTAAGACAACATTTTATTTGAATAATTAAGTGCCATATTTACGGTCGTTGTTTTGGTAGTGACAGATCTTAATTACCCGGCGCCCATAAAATCGCTAACTTTACGATCTGTACCTTCGAGAACACATGGGCACCCATACATGGTACGAAAGCCGTTAAACAATTATTTATTACGAGCATAAAAAGCGACACCCTGTGTATATCGGTAGCGAACGCTAAAAAATCTTTTAATAAAAATGTAGTTTTCTTTCTTCGACCTTAGTTAATTTATATTCAATATTTATTGCTTTATTAGTATTATTATTATTTACCACTATTTCTTTAGAGAGAATTTCTTTATAAATTCCTTTTTTGTTTTCATTTTATTTTGAATTGTTTGCTTTATTAAAAGTGATTTTTTATTCAAGGTACTTCTTCTGCAAAGTCTTGAAATATATTTTTTATATATTTTGTTATTAATATTTATTATTTATTTATTTTATATTCCTTTATTTTGTTTTATTTTTAACTATTAATTAGAAAATTCAAAGCCGACAATGTTTTTCCCCAAAAATTTTTACTTTTTCAATTTTTACAGCAATCGTCAAAAAATCTAAAAAAAATAAGCAATTTGATATGCCCATTGCCAACTAAGCTATGGAAATTTTGTAAAATTATTTAGATTGGACATCAAAATATCGATTAAGAAAAAATATTTCTTTTTTTTATCTCAAATAGTTTTCGTGGAATAAATCAACAAAGAAATCTACGATTTTCAGGTTTTTTTTTTAAGTCGGGAACCAGAAGACATATCTAATTTTTGTAAACAGGTATAATAAATAAATAAATAATTGAAAATAGTTAACATTTTCAAAATTATTGAATATACTTTGAGATAGATTACAGAAGAAAATATGATCTTTAAATAACGAAAAGAATAGAAAGTCAAAACTTAATATGAATCTATTTTACTTTTTTTTATTATTAAAAAAGTTGTTTTTCCTTCAAAATGTCCAACTGTTTTTGAAAATTTGAAAAATAACTTTAATTGTTTTGAATTATCTACTAATGGATTAATATATACTTATCAAAACGTCACAAAGAATTTAAAGATTGACTGTTTTCTCAAAAATGTAGTTGCCACGTTTTTTATGACAATAATAATAATTATTTTTAATTTTAATAACCATCAACTAATGCATCCTGTAAATTAGAACTAAAAACATAAATATAACCTAAGTATACAACAAAAAAGAAGATGTAAAACTCAAAATTGGTAATAAAACTAATGCGAAGGCGCCGGGTAACTACAGCTTATAAACTCTAACCACATTTTGAAAGCAAAAGTTATCCTGATTATGATATCCTGCTTACAATTACGAATGCAGCATCGACAACAAACTTATCGAAAAGTAATCGAACGGCACGTCGTAAAGGGCATTAAAAACAATTACTTCAGTGCGGATGGGGCGTCAGTGGCCGCACAGTCCATCGACGATATCGGCACATTATGTCGCGGTTCAATATTATCACTATTATAGGTTTCCCATTAGCAATCATCATAACAGGTCCCTGTTAATCGAATGCAATCTGCATTAAAGTTCTCCCTGCCTCTCTCTCTCCCGCTTTCTCTTACTGATATGCTTCCAGTCACCTCAAACTCCGAGCTGGTCTCTCTTACTTGCTGCTCCATCAACAACAACAACAACATATCTTTGTGAATGGTCTGTTTGCATGGGTGTGGGTGTGTATGTGGGTGTAAATATGTATATTGGCAGGCGATATTATTGTGAATATAATACTCGAACGGTATTCAATTAGCCCGGGGCGACTTTGACGGATGTCGTCACTGGCGAACAACGGTGCATCGGTGCAAATGATGGTCGGATGGATGGCCTCCAATCAATAGTCAATCAATGGCGTATTTGCATAATTCCCGTTGCACAACAATTCTTCGTCAATTCAGCATCGATAGCATTTTATTATTTTTAAGTAGCTTATTTATTTCAGGTAAAATGTACAGGCTAACTCAAATTTTACTACTACCATTACCATTTCTTTATTTTTGACCTGTTTGTTACCAAATTTGGTATACATAAAGGAGATAAGATTTTCAATAGGACTGGATAGTTGTCATTTTTATATCACTTCCGGTTTCGTTGGAAATTGTCACAACTTTTGATTTTTAAATGGCAACTCTGAATTTCTTTCCCTTTTGGGCATTCTAGGGGTAATTCTAAATTAAAAATTGTATTTTTTTAAATGTTTTTTTAGTTGCAAAAACGATTTTTAAAAATTAATCTAGATGGCTGTGAAATGGCTTAAATTACTCAGAATGAAGTAAAGTTATGTTGAAAAGTTGCAAACCTACCATAAGTTTAATAGTTTCTGAGTTATTTGCAAAAGAATTTTGACAAAATGGTTTTTTGGTCAACAGTTCTTTTTTCAAATGATAACCATTTTGGACCACCGCACTTTTTGTTCCCTTTACTCCTCATTTAATGACGAATGTTTTGATACCCTTCATATAATGTTACAATAATTCATTATAGGTAAAAATTAGAGATGAAGCGGATATCCGGAAACTATCCGGCAATTTTTTGACTATCCGGTTTTACCGAACAATCAGGTCCAGTAGAGACCGGATACCGGATATTAAAAAAAAAAACATAAACAAAAGGTAAATGTGGTCAGCCATTTGCTAAAACGCCCCAAAATATGGGCAAATTTCCCCATGGGTTGGGATGTAATATAAGAAAGTAAAAAATAATTATACAAAGTCTTACAATTCCCAGTTTTTAGACTTTTGTTTAATAAATTTGCTAAAAAGATAACATTTAACTATAAACACTTCAAAAACAAATAAAAATATCCGGTCACCGAATATTCGGTTATCCGGTATACTGGGGTAAAAATCTCAAATAAAACTTAAAAAAATGCTGTTTTGCCACTTAAAAATCAAAAGTTGGGACCATTTCTGGTAAAACCGGAAGTGTTGTAAGCATGACAACTATCCAGTCCAATTGGAAATCTTATCTTCTTTATGTAAACCAAATTGGGTAAAAATCGGTTCATAGATTAGGAAATGGAAGGGTTGGGGGTAAAAATTTGGATGACCCGGTATATTTGATTTAGATATTTTTGTTTCAAAAAAGTTTCTTAAAATTTTAATGAGCATTTTCCAAGGGAAACTTTTGAGCGAACTTTTAGCGGAAGTTGTAATTAACGCGGCAGAACGTCTCCCATTGCAATATTTCGCGAGAGCGTAACGGCAAAACGACGGCCCCAAGAAACGCAATTTCGATAAATTCCAAGGGAGCGAAACTATCAGAAGCAGCAGCAACCCTTAAGTGTCCGATGTCCACTATTGCACCGGATTACAATTCCCAAACGGCATTACGGCAATTTACCTTGTTTAACCTACGACGATCATTACAAAAAGCCAAGGTGCAATTTCACGCGCCATAATTTCACCGAAAACCGTCGTCCCCTTCTCCCCCATCACAGTTTGTTGTTGATTTAAATCCCGTTTTGTTTTTGTTTTTAATTGTTTGTTTTGATTGCGGGACCGAACATCGAGTGTGGAGCATTTGCGGCCTCGGAACACGCCGATCGCATGCGATCCCATACCGAGCGCGAGCGTCTCGACCAATCGCAAGCGGTAAAGTCGGCGCCGAGCGAACCGTTTGCGCGACCGTTCCTTCGCGAAAGCACATCAGTTGTGTGCGAGTCGTCGTTGAGTCAACACGCGTCCGCGGTGCGTTTTCACTGGGGAAAAAGTCGAGAGCGATCGCAATGCAGACCGTCGTCGAAATGGTCGCGTCGCAATAATAAACGAAATAAACCAAAAAGTGTGCGTTGTTAATGTAACAATCACGCATTTACTTTCAGTTCGCTCGTTTTTGTTGCTTTGCGTTTTTCGGTGTTTGTTGTGTGTGTTCTCCTAAGTATGATGTCCACGTGGCGACGGGCAAAAAGTGCCGGAACGATGGTTTTGCTGATGCTGGTGGTGCTGATGTTGTGCATGGGCGTTTTTGCCGATTTCGAGAACAGTTGGACGATGTACATGGAGCAGCCGTGCTGTTCCGGCTCCGGATTTCATCACGTTCGACATCACAGAGGTAAAAATTCATTCGACGAACGGCAGCCATATTTATTTGCACTTCTCATTTACTAGAGACGCGGTGACGATTGTTGCACGTGCGTTACGTTTTTTTTTTTGCTAGGCAACGATAACGGAAGCCCTCCGAAAAGCTGATGAATCACAATTTGTTATCTGTTTGTTCCTTTTTGTTTGTCGTTTGTGTGAGCGTTATGCGTTTTGCAACGGGGCTGCTGCAGTTACTGAGCGAAAGCAAAAAGGGCAAAGCGAAATACAAAAATTGTATTTTGTTGCATTTGTTGCGCAACGGCTCAGGTTGGGCGCGCTATTATCATAGAAAGCCGTCGTCAAAAGGCCCGGAAAGAGGTAAATTACGAACATGCATGGCCTAATATTCGGGAAATTACTTGTTGACAAAAGCGTTTTGTCTTTGTGACGGTGCATTTTTAGTTTGAAGTTCGTTTTTTTTCAATTCTCTGCGGCGAAAAATGCGTTTCACATTTTCAGCTTTTTCATTTTCGTACTTAATATTTAAAATAGAGAGCTTTTAATGTTGCATTTCCATTTATAATACAAATTTCAATTGAAACATACGTATAAACAAAAAAAAGTGCTAAAAAGAAAATAATTAAATGAAGCATTTTTTAACAAAGTCTAAAAGTAATTAAACATTTCAAAATTAACGGGTTTTAAATGTCAAGCGAAACTATTTTGTCTACTCTTTGCAAAAAGTATCAAAAGTAAACATGAAAATTATGAAAAACGAGATCCCAAAGCGATGTATGAAAAGCTTCAGAAATTTGCTTAGCAAAATACCTGCTTTCTAATAAATAAATAATTGCACACAAAGTGAAATCGCCTTAAACTGTAATCCCCAAACAGTTTGCGTGTTTTTAATATAAATTGCAGCCTCAAGTTTCCCATTGTTTATAAACTTGCTTAAACCTGAAATTAGTAGCTAGCGCAGTTTCAGTTTTCGTTTATGGTAACTTGATTATTGTGCCATTAAAATAGTTTTATTCGTTGTGTTAAATTCAACTGAACGTATTATTGTTAGCACTGAACGTACTGACACCGTCCGCATTCTGACGATTTTAAATAATTCAATAACGGTACAAACTCTATTTTACACTGGAATTTTAACTTTTTATTGTAAATTAAACGCAGCTCATTTTCTAATAATAGTTTTTAATGTCCTCACTTATGGATATAAATTACTTCGATTTTTTTTAAAAGAACTGTTTTGTTATTAATTATAATCAGTGGACACGGAAACGTTTCCTTATTGTTGCTTGTTTTCGTTTTATTTCGTTTTGGTTCCTTAAACGTGCTTTTAATAACATTGTAATTGTTTCTTCTAATGCTATTTCTGAGTTTTCCCAGTGCTTGCTTGTGGGATTTTAATTGCGTCTTCTTATGTATTTTGTAACTGCAGAAATGGTTTTAGTTGTTTCATGCAAAGAATACGAAAACAAATGGAATTTATTTTATCTTGTAACAAGGATTTATTTATTTTTATATGGCTTTCATTTATTTTTCTGACCAATTAAAAAAACTAGTTTTTTATTTTTATTATTAAAACTAATTTTTGTTTAAAAAAATATAGGAAAGCTAATCAGAAAATATATCATTAAAGGTATCAGCTTAGCCATAAACAAGAAAAATTAATGGTAACAATTACATTTGCAGGCAAGAATTTATTGCCACTGCAAAGTTGCTGACGAATGTAAAGTCGAAAGATTTAATTAATAAAAGGAAAAGAATAAACGCGAACGAGTGTAATGAGTGTGTGTGTGTGTGTGTTTGCAAACATGTAAATCACGCAAGACCGGTAGAAGAAAGATAAAACGCGCCAACTATAATTAACATTTTGATTAATGATGCTACGTGTTCGTGACAACATTTTATAATTGTCCGACGATGGCCGCCCTTCTATCATTCTATTAGTTGAGCGTGCGGGCACAATGCGCCAAAACGCCATCAGCCTTGTTCCGTTCGTCGGTTCGTTTTGCTCTCTTTTCTTTTTCCGAACGCAAATATTTCGTTCAACAACTTTTTCCCCCCATCGTGTTCCCATTGCGCGACTCTTTCGCACTGTTAAAGTAATAAACTCGAAACATATTCAGGGCCCATAAAAACGCGCGCAAGCATTTTCTTTCCTTCTGCTTGTGCCCTTGCTCTCTGTGTAGTGTTGGTACGCGACGTATTATTTGCAGAAATATAATTGGCATTGTTTAAGTCACGCAATTTTCTTCTTGTTTTAACGGCGAGCGCCGTAAAGTGGTAATTGCGCCAGCCCGCTATAGATTTATATATAAGCACGTAAATATTATTATTATTGCCGCTCGGAGATCGCCTCTAATAATAATCGCAGAGGTACTAAAAGAAATGGGATAATTAACACTAAATTATTTACTCGTTTTTCCTCTTTGCATGCTTTTTTTGGCGATTTTTAATGGGTTTTATACTGAATGTGTTAATTACGGATTATGTTAAACATTTTTCTTTGATTTATTGGTGTTGTAATTTACAGAACAGGTTTTGCCTGATGTTTTTATAATAAACGAAAAGTGCTTAATT
>JASKGO010002729.1:0-63205 GCA_030556065.1 Holobus sp. GC000080
TTTACTTTGTTAAGATTTTTTCGGTGCAACCCAAATGTACCCTTAACTTAACTTAAAAGTGAAGTTCCCTTAGTTAAATGAAGTTTAAGTGCAAAACGGTGCAACCGGCCATAAGTTAAGGGACGTTTAAGTTGTGACAGGTAATACGGTGCAACCTGGCATAAATGTCATGTGCTCAGTAATTATTAATAAAAATTGCTTTGCATTTTTCATCTTGGCAGAAAACATTTCATTTCATTTTTAAACAATTTAAATTTAATATAAAAAAATAAATATTAAAAAATCTTATTTTAACTTAATTAAAGATGGATGCAGTTGATAAAGTGCTTCATAAAAACGAACTTTCTTAGTCGATTTTCAATTTTCCGGGACCGCTCCGGCCAAACTCTGATTGCAATTTAAATACCAAATGGACGTTTTGCGAAATAATAATAATAATAGAGTGGGTGCGCTAGACTGGGTGTAGAAGCAGCAAAAGAAGTTTTGGTTTGGCGGTGAGCAGCAGCGCGCCCGATGAAAATTTATGGAAAAATCTTGGAGGGCGAACACGATGATTCCGGATTCGAACAAGCACAAAGAGTCGACCGAAGTCCTAATTAAAACTTTCCCACATCCGACGCCTTGTTCGTCGTCTCTCTCAATTATTATATTAGCATTATTATTTTACAGCGCAGCGCGCACTTCACCGCTTCTTTGCTTGCTTTTCCATCATCATCCATCCCCCAGCCTTTCTCTTTCATACCTAACGCTAACTTAGACCACCACACCACCAAATCTCTTTTATGTATTATTTCATTTCCACCCTTTGCTTTTCACAATATGCCCCTCTGTGTCTCCATTTGGCTGTATACATTCAGATAAAATATAATTTTACGTAATGAAACGGAATTCGTCGAATTAAATAAATCATCGTTTGGAAAATTAGGGGATGCTTTTCGGGCATTATTCGATTTAAAGGGTGTGCATTTATTAATGAGGGACCCTCATGAACTGCCACTTCTTAAATGACTCAATGGCTACATGTTTTTCAAATTAAAATTGCTTTCCACGGATATAATAAAGTCGTTTCACGTGCGTTTAGTTGTTGCCTTTTTTATTATGTGGTGGATAAATTTATGGCTAAGCTTTAGTGATTATGATCTTTTATATTAGGGTGTGATGACATGAGTTATTATGGCTTTCGTTTATTGGTATTTAAATTTATGGACGCTGTAATTATTAATTTAAATCGTTTAATTTTGTTCAGAGCGCATTCTTTTCATAATTTAACAGCAGGCAAAATAATATTTTTTTTTTGGTTTTAATTAATTAAATTTATTATTTAAAGTTTAATAAATAACATTTAAACAAGTCAACAATAGATATTATAGTTTTCGTTGAATGATATTAAAATTTGTTGACTCTACGAATATTAATTAAAATCAATTAATTTTGTTTGTTGTGTGTTCTTTGCTGATTTAACAGAAAGCATTTTTTTTATTTAATAACTATTTAAATATAATAGTTACAATGTATTAAATAATATTTAAAAGTAAGGTTTTATTGTTTTAGTTTTCTTTTTACTATGCAAATAATTTTTGTAGGTTTTTTTAATTAATTTTATTATAATATTTAAATTTATTAAATATCAACAAAAAATAATCAAAAAACAATTACTTTTTCTCTTTTTTTTTATAAATCAAACAAGTTCCCAAAATTTTTTAAATATAATTTAACATAAATTTATGGCAATTATTAATAAAAATGGTAAAATTTTATTTGGTGTTTATTTGGTCCCTAACTTAACATCTAACAACTTTATCTTCTTCTTTCATTAATTATTAAATAAAATATTACAAAGTTGAAAGCGTCATTCAAAAACGATAAATAATACTTTACAAAAATAATTTCTTATGAAAATTTAAATTACTTATAATAAACTACATAACGACATAAAAGCGATTAATTACACGCCAATTAAAGCACATTTTGATTTTAATAATTATTTAAATTTAATGGTTAAAATGTATTAAATAATATTTAAAACTAAGGGTTTAATGTTTTAGTTTTTTATTTCATTGAAATTTATGGAATTTGAAATTATTAATTCCTAACGTTTAATTTTATTTACTTTGCACTCATTTCCTAATTTAACAGTAAGCTAATATTTTTTACACTTATTACTAAATCAAGATATTATAATTAAACTTATTAAATGTCAAATACAAATAATCAAAAGTTAATATAGTGTTTTTTTTTATATTTTAATTTATATGACAATTATTAATATAAATAGTTTAATTTTATTTAGTAATTTATTATTTTCCAAACTATTTTTTCTTCTTCAATCATTAATTATTAAATATAATGTTTAAAACTTGTAAAACATAATTCAAAAACAATAAATAACATCTTATAAAAATTCAAATTGCTTATAATGTACTGCATGAGGATATAAAAGCGATTAATTACACGCCAATTAAAGCATCGTTTTATACCATCGATGCGACGCATAAACAAAAACCAAAACAAAAATTTGCAAAGGACGTTAATTGACGTTGTTAATAACAGTGGCATTTGAACGCGCGCACTAACTAGATTTGTAAATAAATCAACGTTCGACACGTAATAATAATAACGATGTACCGGGTAGGTACATATTGTTATTAATATTATGCGTTCGATGTTTCAGTACATAAGGCAATGTTTTACGTTCACCCAGCCAGCAGTACATATCGGTGTCTATATACATTTGTTAATTCACTGTACATAAACCTATACATATGTATACTATAATAAAGGTAAAAGGGAGAAAGATAGAGGAGAGATACCGAAAGGTGGAAAGCTGGAGTGAGATGAGAGACAGATTTGCTAAAGCGTAATCCGTCTGGTTTATTAATGTAGCTCGTTGTTTTGATAAACGATCCGTATTGCCTGATGTGTTTATTATTTTCCGTTATTAATTAAGAGACATTGCGTGTGCAATTACCGCCCTTGAGGTGAGTAATTACGCTACGTGATTCGATTTTAACTGCACACTTCTGTTCGCTCCATGCACCTTCTACGCACTTTATTGCTGTTATCATCGTCGATCGACGCATATTATTAACTATAATGGTTTACTGTTTTTCCTGTTATTAGATTACATCTACTGTCCTGATGATGGACTAAATTCTTTTTTAGTTTTTTATTAGTTTTTGTTAAGAAAGAAATTTACTCCTTTCGCACTTTTAATTTTTGTTTTTCTCAGTTATTTGGTATAGTTTTAAGGTAACAAATAACTTAAAATTATAGTACTACTTTACCACTTTGATTTTTACGGATTTTTTTTTAGCAATTTTATTGTATTTATAGCAATAAGTTTTTGTATTTTAATTACAATGTATTTTTCTTGCGAAAAAGAAAGTCTTAGCTGACGAAAGGGTACTATTGATGACAATTTGTCACTTCATATATTTGCTTAAAAGCAAATCTTTTATTTCAACTGCAGCTGATGTCATTAAGGATGCAACGTTCATTTTAACGTTTCGAAAATGTGAAATTGCTTTCCATCTATGGAAATTAGAACTTTCGGGTTTCGTTTAAATGCTGGTAATAATGAACAACTTTACGCAAACAGCAGTTTTTATTTTTTAGTTTATTTTTTTTTGAAAATTACTGCATACGCCACAAAAGAACGATTTGAGGGTGATGGTGATTGGCGTAAATGCGGCCGCTTACCCATAAAACTGATGCACGCAGCTCCATTATCGCGCTTAATTTTGCTAATTTGCAATTTTTTGCATTGTGCCGAAGCAATGGAGCGCATCGAATTTCAATTCGGGCCTTATTCGATGCATGCGAATCTCGCATGAAATCATCGATAATTCTCTTTGTGTGTGCGTGCACATAGGAAATTCCAACTAGGATAATACATAGTCAGAGTATTTGCATTCGTTTCCGGGCTCCAAGTCCCGATATACTATTTGTTCGACAGTTAATTAATGTGTGCCCGGTCTGTTTGTTTGTTGCAGGAATGCAATAGATTTCGGACGACATCCGAAAGCGAACTTGTTAAGGCTACGCATACAATGGTAAGCGTTTCATTTATATCAATTAATTTCTTATTCTTTTCTTTTTCAAGTCTTTTTAAATATTTGCTTAAGCAGCCAAGTCAGTGTATTTTTTTCTTTATTTAAAAGCTATCTTCATTATGATGGTAAGAATTAATTTTTATTGAAATTAATATAGTATAGCATTTGCTTTTATAAGTATACTAATACGAAGCAAATTATTTCGTTTGCTGCAAAAAAAAAATGAAACCATAAGTAACATTGGAAAATTTATCGGTACCGATTTGTAAGAGACGTGAGTTTTAATTAAGAGCGCGCGCCTCGTTCGTCTTGCCATGAATTTTCCGTCCGCCGCGCCGCCACCGCTGCCGCCGCTATTTTTCTCCTGCTTCCTCTCTTCGGGGCCGGATTTTTGCAAAGAGTAATTTAGCGCTCAAAGGCTCTGCCGAGCAAAATATTAATGTCGCAATATTTATGAGCCGAAAGGGTTACGCTATAACTTACGTGCACCGTTTAGTATATACGCTAAGAAAATTAAGTAGGATGGATTCTTTAAATAACTTTATCCTTCTTTCGGTCCCCGAAACAAAACCTTATTTTATGCTTGGAACTTCTTTGTTTAAGGACTTTTTTAGTTGAAATTACCCTGGTTCTTTTCCTACATTTTCATTAAGAAAAACTATGCTTTTGGGAATTTTTATTATTATTCCCTATAATAAAATTTGTATAAAATCTAAAATAGGAAAAGTAATGTCATAGTAAATAAAGTATAAGAAGATGTAAATTAATTGCATTAATATTAATGGAAGTTGTTTTTTGTGTTTGTGTGTGCATTATAATTTAGAGAGGCTGTTCGTTAACTAAGGACGCTCTCCTCCGGTTCCAGCATGGTCCAGGTAGAATTGTTAGCTACACTGGTTGGACTAAAATATATTTACAACTTTAATTAACTAGAACTGACTGGGGGGATGTCCATCTGCGGCTGTGTTTGTATGTTCTCAACACTCTTGCAATGACTCGAATAGAAACCCACTAAACTAACTGTAACCGGACGGGAACTGCTGTTTTTGTGCGACAAAACTCTCAAAAGTTGCTTTTTATTATATGTAAATTACTCTTTTCACAGAAATTTGCATTAGCGTATTGTGCCCTGTCATATTTATGATTTAATTTCCATCTGACTTTGTGGTTTTTTAAATTATTTATGCAGGCTGTCCTATTTAAATTTACGTATACATAAAACAGAGAAATGAAAGATGTATATTATTTAAAAAATAACTAGTCTGGTACCACATACACGGTTTTTGGTTTCGATCGATATCTGATTGTCTGTATTGAGCAGCTTTTTCTTTTTGCCATCATAGTTGTTCCCTAAGCACTGGAAAACCAAACTCAATTATTTTTAGCATTTGAAAACTTTCGGTTATACCAAAAGTAGATGACTATCATTTATGATAAGCAAATTAAAACACCTTAATTTTCTTATCTTCATATTTCAGTTCTTTAAAAAAGGAGGAATAAAGATTTTGTACAAAAAGTTTTTTTTATTAGTTTACTTTTCAAAATATTACCTGTTTTTGAGAAAAATGATTTCTTGAGAAAATAATCAAATCTTAACAAATTTTTTGATAACTTCTTTATTACTTGATAATTGTATTTGTTTGTTTATTTTACTCATTACAGTAATTATTTATTGTGCTAACTGATTAGGATCATCTATAAAAAGTCAAAAATTAACATTTTGTCAAATTAAATATTTTTTTATTCTTTATTCCAATTTGGCTTTCAAATATCCACAAGAAAAGTTTAATTTGTTAGCTCTCCAATGAAAAAGTTTTCAGTTTTCTTTATTTAATTTAATTAATTTGAGAATTAAGAAAAACAAGTAAATGGATCAACGAAATATTTTCGAAAATTATATGATCGGAGTCATAAATGGAACGATACAGTAGACGAACACCCACGCAATCAATAGATAAGCACCCAGGATAAGTTATTGTTCATAAAATATGTATCAGTACAGGGTCATTAATATTTTATTTGTGATTTTATTATAAATTCATACCTTTCATAATATTAGATAGTCGTTTTCCCGGGTTTGAACTAGAAATACTTTATTCATATGCATTCAACATTTATAAAGTGTAGTGTTTTAAATTTGATTTACAATGCACAATATTATTAGAACGGTAATAAAAATATGGACGCCCAGTACTTTTAAATTGTAACATAGTATACGTCGAATATTGTTAGAAAATAGAATTAATGGTTTATTTACATCTGAAAGCTTTAAAATCTCTTGCACCCAATGTACAGTATTTTCTTTTGACGAATAATGTTAATCCTCAATGGTCGTTTATGGATTTCCATTCAGGTTGTCATGAAACCTTGTTAAGGTAACCAATATTGTGATTTGTAAGTAAATGTATTTTGATAGTTGCTTGAAAACGATGTAAAATTTATTTTATAGTTGCCTTTAAACTGACATAAAAATATTTGATACATATTGAGAGTGGTTTTATGTTTTGCTAACTATTGTGTTTATTAAATTCTATAAATTGTTTGTGGTATGTGAAACTAGATTTTCTTGTAAAGTTGATTTGTATTCTGTTAAAAAGACAATAAGTTCGGTTTTTAATTCGTATTTTTTAACGGATTAATTGTCCTTGAATTACCACAGCACCAATTATTTTTATTTATTGCACATTATAAAATAAATTTAAGATTTATAAAGTGTTAATAAAGTCAAAGTTACTTAATTATTCTTTAATTGTGATGTTGTATATCGTTAAAATCAGAATTTTAAAAATTATAATTATTTTTAAATTCCATATGACCCTCATTTAAGTAATCCAATATGTTGGCATTTTATTCACTAAAATATTAATTATTTTAGATTATCGAAATAATTATTGTTCAATTTTAGAATTTTCTACAAAAAAAGTAAACTTCTAGTAAATATTTTCAAGCTTCACAATAAATAATGATCAACTAAAAAAATTTAAAAAAACTTAAAAAAGTACCTAAAAAAATCTTAAAACATATAATCACATTTTAAACATGAATAAAGCAAGTTTTTACCTTTCTCGTAAAAGTTTATTAATGAAAATTTTCAAAGAACCTGTATATAAATCGATAAGCAACAAAAATATTCGCATTAAACCGACCAGTCATAAAAACCGTTTCATCATTTCATCATAAACGGATGCAATTGATTAATATAATTTACGAAACATCAACTCAATAGATAAATAAAAGCGAGCAAAAGATAAATCTCTTAAAAATTGTTATTACCGAAGCCGTTACGTAAAGGTAATTAAGAATAGACTGTTCTGTGGCATGACGTAATATAATATTGAACGATACGAGAGCGACGCAGTTATTATAAACAGAGAGCGAGTGAAAAAATAAATCCCTTCATCAAACGTGGCGTTAATAATACCCACTCCGTGTGTTTCGATGCGCTGCGCTTTCATCGAGAGAAGAGAAGAGAGCTTGTGTCGGTTGCTTTTTTTTTATTCATTCCTTTCATTATTTTTGTCGCGGCGTGATCGATTAAAGCTATTCGGAAATTGACGTCTGCTTCTTTTTCATTCGAGCGGTAATTAATAAGCGTCTCTATAACGAGTCGAGAGGGTGCTCTTGGTGGCAAAGAGTGTACGAGCGAATGAGTGAAAGGTGCAAAGCGGAGGCGGTCATTCAGACCACCTCTTGCGAGAGAATTCTTTAAGTGCTCGCTCCTTCGCTGCCTTCATTCATTTCGCAGTCGGTTTTCGCACTAATGGTTAATTTGCGAAAACGGTTTGTCAATTGTTATAAATGGCAAATGTGCATTTATTTTGCACAGTGCTTAAATCACTGAATTTTTTTATTATTTATTTTTTATTTTTAGTGTAATAAATTTTAGGAGGATTTTGTAAATGTCTAAAATTTAGGAAAAAGAAAGTTTTCAGTTATCTTAAGCTACCATAACAAAACAAATACTAATTTCAAAGAAGTCACTACAAATACTTGTTGTTTATTACACAATCTCTTTTATTTAAAAGCAAATATTACTAAAAATGTTTGAAAAGTATACGTTTGGAACGTGCTTCGTAATAATTACTTATGGTGACTTTTTTTAAGATTTTGTGCCTCTGAAAACGTTATTATTTATTCGGACCAGTCATAAATCCATTTCCTGCTAGTGTTTTCCACTTCTGTTTTATCACCACGAACTAAGTAGTGCATTTCAAAACGCATACGAAATGTAAGCTCTTGGCAAACATAATTTTACTTTTCCAAAAGGGAAAATTCTTTACAGAAGCTATACTTAAAAATAATACCATTGATGCAATCGGCAAATTGCAACTTAATATAGAGAGCATCAAGAGACTCGGCAATCATTTGGTAAAGTATAGGGAGAAGAAGCGTGTAGTTAAAAGTATAAAGCAAAGGAATGTAGAGGAAGAGAGCGCAATAAATAATTCAGTATTTAGAAGCACTTGAGTGTGATTAAGTTATGAGTGCTTGTCGAAGCTAAATTTATTCACTACGAACCGCAGAGTGTGGTATTAAAGATATTAGACGTAGAGCAAATTCTGTTAAAACGCGTTCAACTAATGTTATTAAGCCTACACATTTAAATTGAACTAAATTTGATACACCTTATACTACATATTTATAATAATAATATGCTTTCTAACTATGTGCTTAATAATATCAATAATATAATACATGTATCATAATATTCATTTTATTATCGGATTATAAGTAAACGATATATTATTATTGTTTATGGAATTATTAATATTATTTTGTATTTAAATGAACAAATCGCATTATTCCCAGAACAGTTATATGGAATTTAATGTCTAAAACTAGTACCTGTAATATTAATATTGTCAGGTTTCTGAAACTATTTTTTCTCCAAACCGGCTTGATAATACCTTAGGTATTTCCCGGTCGCATTTTGGGAATTATAAAACAGTGTCAACTGACAACTAAACAAATTTTGACTATATTTGTATATTTTTTAAAAGTTTTTTTTTTTTTTTTTTGATTTATCAAAGAAATATTTTATAATTCTATTTCTTTTAAATTTTTGCATGTTTTATAATAATACTGTAATACTCCCTCTATCTAAAATTATAGTACACAGGTCTTTACAAAACTTTGATTAACAGAGCTAATTAAACTTAATGAATTTTAATCATTTTGTAATATTTTGTCATAATTGGTTAAAGAGAAAAGATAAAAACATATAATCAAAATCACAAATGTTAAGAAAGAATATAGGAGATACAATAAATCGAAATAGTGGTGTCTATGTGAGAAGACATCGAAAAATAAATAAACTGACTTGTGACCAACGCAATGAACTTTTACAACAAATTCCTATTTGTAAATAGTAAATTTAATTCTCTTTAATGCAGCTAAATCGAGAAGTATTATTGAATAAGCAAATAATAATGTATTTAAAAACTTTTTCTATTAAAAATGTAAAAAAATAATTGAAAAATAGTTCGATGATAATAGAAATAATATAAGGCTTTATCTATTTGGTATAGGCACTCTATACATATAGGGTAGATACAAGCACTTTGGATATAAAAGGGAACAAACGATTTAAGGGCGGAATGAAAAGTGGTTGTTAGTGGTTTTTAGCTGTGGTGGTAGTAAATCCAGGCGGTTTCGATAGCAGCTGTAACATGCCGTTACAGGTGCTTTTGTGCTTTATTTTAGTCAAAAGGGTGCAAAACGGTTTTCGCGCTCTGCCAACACATCGCCTTACAGTTACACCATACCTATATACCATATACTGGGTATTATGTATGTGTGTGTTTGTGTGCACCCATAGGAACAGAGAGTGAGTAACCCTTGCGCTTGCCTTTGATTAATTGCCCGGCGCCGCCACGAAAAACTAGATAAATATACACTAGTGGCTCAGTGCTCTGCCAGGTAGATAGGACATACAATGTACATACAAGGATAAAGTACATACATGTACGCACGTATCCATATAGTAGGTATATGCTATAAGAAGGAAAACAAGGGCGAAACAGTATGTGAAGTAAAAAACGACGCGTCGATAAATATGTCTGCGACCGGATGACTTTCGATAGTACTCGCAATTGAATTCGCGATTTATTGCTTATTGATAAAGCAATCGACCTATCCTTCCTATATATCGACGCAAACACTAAACTAAATTTTCCTTTGGCAATTCCATCAATTTCAATCCTCTGCCTGTCTCGCTCTATAGCGGTAACCGTGCTTTAATAAAAAAAACACCTTTTAATTTGTTTTTTAATAATTAAAATTCAATTATTAGTCTTTTGGCAAAGAGATTACAATTCTTTTGTTATTCTATTCTATTGAGTTCAATACTCTTGTCCCAAATTATGGCATACATTTCTGTTTTTATTTGTCTCAAATTATGGCATTCAAATTCATATAACATCAATAACTTTTATTTAAATTAATCCAAAATTTAACATAATTTAAAATTTGCTTACAAATTTAATATTTCTTTGCTTTTAATTTAACAAACTGTAATTTTTTTTTCTGAATTATTAGATAGGATTTCTCAAGGATTTCTCTAAGAAATTTGTACCAAAATTTGAAACAGAGGGGGTATTTTATATGTTACTTATATAGTTTTCCTGAAAATTTCTGTTAGTATGGTCAGAGATGAAAAATATTGAAAAAAGAATGTAATTAAATTGGGATTGAAGTTATGACGGAACATTATTTATAAATGGGTCGTTGGTCCCTATCAAGAATATGCTATTTTAGTTATCTTAAAAAGGAATTCATTTAATAAGAAAAAAAAAAAAACTAAAAAATTTAACTAACAAAAAAATATTAAAAATTTTAGTAGAAGCTTTCATCTTAGGAATCGATAATGCGCTCCTTGAAGAGGAATATTTACAACTTCAGGGGAGAACCGCGAAATAAATTCCACGGTCTTAGCGGCGGCACAACCTAATGAACTGCCCGGTTCTCCGGGACTCATTAATCGATTGAATAAATGAATAAGTAATTATTGTCGCCTATCGATATAATTTTTTCTTCTTCAATGTTCAATAACTACTAGCATTAAGCATCATTTACTCGTACGATTTATTTATTTAGATACATCTTCCACATATGACATTTATGAATAAATTGCATGTACTATGTGTTTGTTATATACTCATTCTGCGGCCGACTTTACAGTTACGAATGTCAACAAACGAGCCGGTTATTTATTAGTGTCGGTTCCTGTGTGTCCTGTTTGCGCGCACTTTTGTTCCTCTCTTTCGACTGCAGCGCTACTGCCGCTGCCGCTGGATGTTTCTTCTATCATATCTGTGCTTTTGCTGCTGGCCTAATGTGTATACTATGTGTTTGCATCAGTGTATGTGTGTGTGTGTAGACACTGTGAGCGGCAGGCACACTGACTGTGCACCAGGATAAATAAGGACGAGGACAATAACGTTATTATTATAATTATAACAATAGTGCCGAATTTAAATGGCTTATTTGTGCAGCACCGACGCTCATTCGGCGTTTATCTCCCAAAGGCAGGATGTAAGAACTAAATGCAATAAATAACTTTTTGTTTATACGACGCACTTAATTAGCTTCTTTTCTCTTTTATACGTTTCCCTTTTGCAATATTTACCAACCTGATTTAATAACTTTATTCAGATAGTTTTTCAAATATATATATATATATATTTAATATTTACCAGTAAAAAACACTTTAAAATTAAGTGTCAATAAAGGGCCCAGCATTTGCATACAAATTTATTTTATTAATATTAGGTACTTAATATAATAAACACATTTTAAGTTAGCTTGTTAATGTAGAAATTAGTTTATTGTTGGTAGTTAGCGAGCCGGAGCTTTCAGATTTCGAGAGTGAGATAAAAGGGAGACACGGTAAAAGTTTTAAGGCATCAGAGGCAAAATTAAAGAGGACGTCTTCTTCGTGTGTGGTTCACCGAATAATTAGATTGTTAACTATAAAGGGGAAGGAAGCTCTGAGCTATTTTCTTGAGGCTTTCTCTGGCTGACTTGCTGACTATTATGGGTCGGAACGTTCGCTCGTTCGTTATATGCGCTGTACTCTACACCGCCGTATGTGTAGGTTGTACGAAATGCACGAAAAAGCGGTGCATCAAGTGGAAAGGAAAATTCCGGAAAATGCATGCGCCTCCTTTATTGTGAATAGTCGATTTGCCAGGTATGCAAGATATTGGTTTTTACTCATGAACATTTGCCACAGGAATCGTTCTTTTAGCCATCCATCCCTCTCTTTTTCTTTATTTTTATTTGCCCCCTTTTCCTCTATGAGCGCAACTATTCTTTTATTCTTTAGTTATGACTTGCATTTCTGGAATTGTTTCAATCCTTTAGCCCCGCGTCTTTTGCTTTATGGTTTGTAATCGTTTGGATTTTAATTTGTTTCATTTTTTCGGAATTTTCTAACAAAATAAAAAACTTATAAAATTTTAAGTTTTCTATCATTTGTTTTTTTGTTGTAACAAAAGAAAAATCTTAAAATCATTCAAAGTTCATAAACATTAATATGTGTAATATGTGGATTGCGCATAATGCTCAACAAAGGAAGCACCTAATTGCATCATAGAATGGCCGATTATGCTCTGTAAAGCCGCCGAAGAATGCCGCTTATTATCGCGTATTAATAATAACGTCGAACCTCGAACAGTGAACACATATTGTACGCACAAATGGCTGCATGTATAAGAGTAATATGCATTAGTATTTGTCAAAAGCGGAGGCTGCTACAAGAGACGAGAGGCATTGAATTGACTGCGCGACAGGAACCGGTAATTAAATAGCGGTTGCTTTAATGCTTTAAAAAGCAACGATGGCCTCCAATAAAATAATTGTCTCGCGTCCTCGTCCTTTTTTCTCCGACATCATTAACTTTATCAATTTTAAACACCATGTTATACAGGGTCCTTTAAAGTAATTCAAGTTGTAAATTTTACTTTTAAATACATTTCCGGAAAGTCTCTGGAAATATTACCCATTACCTTGTACAAATTCAGAACTTAACTTTTCATTGGCTAGAGAAGCATTTTAAGGAAAAGGCACTTATAGAAAAAGATTTCGAAATCACTTTTACACCATTTATTTGTGTTGAAACAATGAAGCGTCACACTTTGCCACTTAACGAGCTTTCGGTATTGTGATAAAAAGGATGGTGAAAGTTGATTTAATTGTCATTTAAAAATTTATGTTTTGAATGCGTATTCTATGCAGATAATTTTCAAGTCTTTGTTGTAACTGTGTTATGAAAACACTATTCGAAAGAATAAAATGTGGCGTCAACATTTCTGATTTTCCGAAGCTGTTTTCACTCGCTTTACGATTGAGAAATAAAATTGGTGCGCTTTTGATATACACGAAAACGCATGCACGCAATAAATTCAACTTTAATTGATACTAATTAGACGTGGGGATTTCTTTTTTTGGTCGATTTAATTAAGTACCGAACTTTTGGACTTTTATGGCACCCACCGTGTTATTATTTAGTCGTTTGGTATTTATAGCTCGGCAGTGCCTACTAAAGACTCTTTTTAGCCTAGATTTGATTCAATTTAGATGCCACTCGGAGGAGACTTTTCGAAGCGTTTTATGATCAATGTTGGCGGGTTTATTCGAACTGTTGGTTTTTAATGGGCTTTATGGTCTCCACTGCTCCCTGTGTATAACCCTTTGCGCAATAAATTTTGATTTTTAAGAGACTCGCTTTATTGTTTTACAAAACTTTGTTTGATGAGATTTCATTTTTTAAAACGTAGAATAATAAGGTTTCGGTATTGAATTTAAAATTCAGTCATAAAAATGTTTATATGTTTTTTGGTGAGCGCTGTATGTTGATAAAACTTTTTATTGTTCTACATTTTTTCACATTTTATAGTTTTATTTTTATTATTATTTAAGTAAAAATAATTCAGAAATTAATTTAAATTAATGTTTATTAACGTTTAAAGAAATTAAATTTATAAACTGGCAATTTTACTTTTATATTTATATTTGTGCTAAAACAAATTGAATCCACAAATGTTATACAAAGCCATCCAAAGCAAAAATAGAAAATTTATATGAAAAACTGCCACTGTTGGGGAAAAATAAAACCAGCCACATTAAGAGGAAACGACGAAGGAAAAATGTGGTGAAAAAAGGGGCGAATGCGAAGTGCGTAAAGGAAAACAAACGGTGGGCAACAAGCGGATTTATTTATTTTTTCGCGAGCGCGGTCTTAATGGGAGGGATAATATTATTCGGTGGCCGCTTCGAATCCAATTACCGCACCGCCACCAGAAGAGTACCGCTTCCCTTAGCGCAGATTTAAAAGACCCGACACGAATGGAAGAGGGCAAAGAGAGAAAACGAGATGGAGTGCTTTAATTAATTCGCGCACGATTATTATTTTAAGTCGATTATCTCAATTAGGAAAAATACATTTTGAGAGTGTTGTTGAGTGCGGCAATAAAACGGTATAAAGGAAAGAAGAGAGGCGAGAGATTTACGATGATGAATGTGTCCAATATGTTGTCGGAATCGCGATATGAAAATCGGCGCCGCCACGCAGAAAGCCCCCTGAAATCGCCCTTGGCACTAACAGAGAGCTTTCTGCCTCTCTTCTTTCTCTCTGTTTCTCCGCCGCCGCGGCCTTTCCGTCTCCTACAAGAGGCGCTCGCTGCAAAAATATATCTTCGGAGTGCGTGGTGCTGAATCACAACGCGATTTTATGCCGCAATACACAAGTTTTCGCATATTAATAATAATTGATAAGGTTTTCTGCTGCACTTTTCTTATAGTGATTTCGTGAAATTTATTGCTTTCTTGTAGAATTTGTTTCGTTTTGTTCTTTATTTTTTTGTTTTCACAAAAAAATGAAATATTATCTCGGTCTATATATTTCTGTTTTAATTTAGTCCCAAAATATGGTATTCAATTATTTTGATATTAAAATGATTAATATTAGTTCATTGCATTAAAAGTAAAAACCTTTGAAAGCTATCGCAAAATTTTACCATTTTAACAATAAACAAATAATATCTCAAAAAGTTATTTAGGTATAAAAATAACAATCTTACCCAAACTATTTTGATTTTATGGCCTATTTAAAAATAAAATAAAAACCATAGGGTGATATTTAAATCAATCAAGTTGTTGACTTTTCGGTTTCTTTTCGCATATGCCCTCCGTATTTTGTCTTAATCAGTGTGATTTTGGTTTTAAGATTTTTGATCTTTTTTTTTAACTAGTTATGACAAACTGTTAATAATTGTTTTGAGCACAAATTACTACTTAAAAATTTGATTTAGAATTGTTTTTCAAGATGGAATTATTAATACTCTTTGAATTTATTTATCTTCGTTAATCAAAGATTTTTAAAGAAATTTATACAGTAATTTGGGACAGAGGAGAAGTAAAATTTGTGATATTAAAACTGAATATGGTACATGTTACACGGTCGTAATAAAGTGCAATAAATTTGTTTATAGTTAGGATGCATTCTGCGTTTTGGCGCAGATGTAATAGACACATAAATAGTGTTCTTATGGGCTGTAGTAGTATATGGTGCAAACCGATAATAATCTGATTATGATCGGATTAACATACCACTCTAGTGGCTGGCTACATAAATCAAGCGGTTGCGTTTTCCCTAATCGAGATATTAGATACTTAGTGAAGAACACGCACACATCAACAAACGATTCGGACGTGTACGTGGGAACAGATTAAGATGGATACGTCGATGATATGCGATAAGCGGACCATTCGGTCCATATACGTATAAGAAAACTCAATTGGTGCGCGGTTCTTCTTATTCGTCTTCAATGACGGTTAAACAATTCTACATGGTATAGTTTTAAGTGCGCGAGGAGGCCTCAAAGGAAAACGCATTTTTCATCTACGATTAGTTGGCTCGTTTAAAGCGAATGAGCTGCTTCGCGGAGATTCTCATTTAAAATTGAAATTAATTAGGTCTGGCGCTCTTGGCGCACTCTTCATGTGGGCTTTTTTCACTCGATGCGCGCCTTCGTTATGTTCCACCAGTTAATTTTTCGGTTAACATTTATTAGAGCGCATATTTGCATTTCGCCAAATTGAGCTTTATTCATTTCGAAAAAGCTTTCTTCGTTTTATAATATTATTCCATATAAGGTGCCCGAAATTTTTATTGTTTTATTTTGAATGCTTTTTTATAATAATAAATATTTTTCGATCACGATTAAGAAATACGTCATAAAAATGGAAATAAATTAAATTCACTCACTCAAAATCACAAAATAAAAAAGGCAATGGAAAGAAAATAGAAAAGTAAAATGTCTGTTAATGTTTTTCGGAAAGTGCAATAACGAAAAACAACTGTAAAAACTAAGTGGCAGAATTAATAATGTTGCGAGGGCTCGAAGAGGAGATTGACCGAGGCGTCTCTGGAAATGACTCACATTTATGATGTGTGTACCGCAAGCAAGAAAACTTAAAGAAGAAGAGTAACATTATCACGCACACAGCCGAACAAAAGACATTAGTTTGCCAGAATATAGAGAGAGGCCACTTTATAAAATACACTCTTTTCCTCTTTCTTTTTGCCCCCTTTAAGTACTGGTTTCGCTAAACATTCCCGTTGCAAAAACTGCCATCCACTGCCCAAGCCATTTCAAAAAGACAAAACGAAAATAGAGTTAAGTGCTTTCGCTTCGCGGCCTCTTTTTTATTGTTCCTTGGTCCCGTTGCTGCCGAGTTGTCTTCGCCTGCGACTCCTTGACGTTACCACTTTTGTTTAAACAACTCAATTAACGCTTTCTGTTTGCTTTGTTTCAGGACTATGGCCACTTCATTGATTGGGTAAGTGTTTTCTAATGATTTCTACAAACTCTCGAGGTGTTTCTCGCCGTGATTTATCTCGATGCAAATCAGATGAGAGATGCTCGTAATTAGCATCTTGTTTGCTCTCTTATTTTAAAACCTTTAAAACTTGTAAAAAGCTAGACAAATTTACACTTTTTATTGTGGCCTTTACTTTAACAGTTTTCAGTTTTGTTTTTTGTTTATTTTCGGTTAAAACTTAATGCGTTTTGTTTAATCTTGAGTAATGTTGGAACATTTTATTAATAATTTATTGAAAAAATGGTATAATGATATTAAAAAATAATATGATTATTACATAATAAATAACTAAAAAATCAGTGATCAGTGGAATTTTCTTATGAGCTTTAAGTTCTTTGCAGAGTATGGAGTGTACGTTACTTTCAGTTTAAACAAATTTAATTAAAAGTCGAGGTAAAGCACAAAATAGACTTTAATTATTTAAGGAGGCGGAAAAAGTAACTGGCATTTAAATAATTGAAAACGTTGCCACGAAACGTCTGAATAATAAATTACAAATTTACTTACGTCTGTTGGGTTAAATTTCCGACTCGGGGTGTATAGTTTTCATTACAATAGTGTTGTACTAATACTTTTGCATAATTCACGCTAAGTCCGAATCCGGTAATAGAATTTTCGATTAACTTAGGAAGAAGCTTTTGAGCATTCGATGCCGGTAAATAAACCCTTACATAACATTATACCTTGTTTTTTTCGTTTTATTTTATTCGTTTTTTTTTTCTCAAATACATTTTACCTTTAACGAATTTTTTTTTTGTAATTTAAATTCAAATAAAAAACAAATCAAAATATCAATAAAAATTCAGCAATCATTAATAAAATCCATTCTTTGACCCCAAATTAAAAAAAAAAAATTTTTAAATTGTAAAAAGAAGTAAAACCAGTACTGCAGTAGTATAATTAATCCGATGCAATTATTTAGCGAATGCAAATACTGCAATTTCTGTCAATGCACAATTTCTACTTTCTCTTTGTGCCCGCTCCATCAAGCCAGCCGTCACGCTATAAATAAATAAATTGGCACGCTATAGTGAGAAAATGGCGCGATTTCCTTCCTAATCTCGCGCCATTAATCTCAAGAAAACGTTTTCACTCTAGATAAACAAATGTTAGTGCTGCATTAAAGCGAGGGGTTTGCGGAGGTTCTCCGGAAAGTCCATATTTAAAATTAATTAAAAGCCCACCCGCAACAAAACGATATGCCTTTTATGTAATTATAATTACTTAATTAACAATAATCCTCGAGATATTATATTTCCAGGCCTCTTAAGGCGATACTGCTGCCGCCGTCGGTGGTACATAACAATTGTTATATGCGTCGGGCGGTGCACGTACAAAAAAGGATAATTGTATTCGTGTTATATTTGACGGCTTTAGTATTGTTTTCGCGGTAGTTGATGATGCCATGCATTCGGTTAGCAGTAATAATAATAATAATAACGCGATGATTTGTTCCTTTTAATCTTGTGTTAGGGACAAAACTGTGCGGTTATACGCTTTTAGTCTCCATTGTGCCTTTTGCACACTAATTAAACATTCTTGTAGAGTTAAACGTGTTGCGTGCTTGCTTTCTTGTCATATCCTTTAACGTCGCTTTCCTTATAAGTCCTTCCGTCTCTTTGCTTTTATTCTTTTTGCTCGTTTAATTATTATTGTTTGCCGATTTAAAATTGTTTTTTTTTTTTAAGTTTTGTTAATTGGATTTCCGCTTAATTTTATGTTTATTAAAGAAAAAATATTCTTTATAATTTTTAAGAAAAGATAATTAAAAATTAAATAAAACATAAATTAAATGCTTTTAAATGCAGGTGTTCTACAACCGATTAAATCCCAAACCATAATAAAAAATCGCACCATTTACCATTAGTGCTGTAATAGAGCAACCATAGTAAAGTTTATTTATGTGGTAAAATGGTAAAAAGGCGCAATTTTCCGACCAATAAAATTCGTATTTGCGGTGTAACTGCGTTTGGAGCACGTGCAAATTATTACCTCTGATTTTTTTCCCCCGTTTAAAATAATATTACGAGCTCTTAGTTCACCATTTAACATCACTTTACTATTTTTCATTATAAATTTTGAATTATTTATTATGATTTATGAAATAATGTGCAAGCAAACAAAATAATAACGAAGGAAAGTGTGTGAGCTTTTATTTGAATAACAGACTTGCACTGAATAAAGAAGATTGGGACGGCTGTTGTGGCGGTTAACTCCGTTAAACGTCAATACGCCACGGGCTGTAGACTTAAAGACACTTCGGCACAAGGAAGGCATATATAGCGGTGGTGGTATGGGCACTCTCAGTCTTTCAGGTCTAGTCGGTTTGATTTGGTTTAGTTTGGTTTGGCACGCAGCGAGGGGCGCGTGTGGGTTGGAATGGTAAGGAAGGACCGGAGAGCTATTGCGAATGCAGCGGCGGCGTGTCATGAAGGATCACTTATCAAATATTCATCGGTCGAGAAGGTCCTGGATTTACTTCGAACAAGATTATGCCATCAGAGCCGTCTGTCTCTGGGTGTTCGCCCCCCCGACCGCCTCCCTTGCCATTGTTTACCTAGAGGAGACGGTAGGATACGGGGTTGAGAATGGTGGCCCGGCTTTGGAAAGCTCGGCGAACTTTAATTTCATCAAAACTACACTCTGGGGCTGCGGTCTATAGTAAACCTATTTTCCAATTTAGAATATGTTTGCGACGAATGGGTTTTCACTTAAGTCATACATTATTTTTCAGTCAATTTATTTTGTTGGGATTTTATTTGATAATATTACTTCCCCTGTCCCAAATTTTGGTAAACATTTCTTTAAATTTTTTGGATTTACTAAGATAAATAATTTTAAATGGTTTTTATCATTCCATCTTAAGAAACAATGCCATATCTAATATTTAAGTAGTATTCTGACTTTAATATTTTAACAGTTTATCATAATTAGTTAAAAATGAGAAAAAAAAAACATAATCGAAACCTCCAGGGTAGTATTATCTTTTATTTTTTATAAATTTCCTGCAGAAAAGGAAATTCGAATAATATTTTAAACTATATTATATCAAGTAAATCAGTTAGAAAAGTAAAGAGGAAATTCATCCGTGAGAATAAAAGCCTTCTAGCAATGAGAGTATCAAAAAGCGAATAAATAGGAAAGAGTAATTAGAACGTGTCGCGAGGTAATGAAGAGCTTGTAATTTAATTAGAAGATGCACCATTAGGCAGCACACAATCATTACCATCTTCTTCCCATCGTTCCCCTCATTTTGATGGGGTCGGTTTATTAAAACCGAGCCAAAGCCACAGGTATTTACGCACTTTGATCTCATTACATGCACGCTCTCCACATAACAATTATTCACTTCACACACGCAAACACTGAATGTCTCATTCAGTCACTGAAAAACCAAATTAACATTTCTCGTATTTAGTAGTCTCTATTCAAATTAAATAAACGCAAGCAAAGTGAGAAAAAGGCTTGCATTTCAAAAAAGCTCGAATAAAATGGAATCATTCTCACATTGTGTGTGTGTGTTTTTTTTTAAGTGCTCCGAAGGAATCTATTTACAGTGGAAATAATTTATAATTGAGTGTTTGGTGATCGGATCGGGATCATTATAAAACAGACGAATTAGCAATTCAAATGATTGCCGAGTCGATCAAGTGGAAGGTACCTATGCGTTTTATTTAGTATACGGAAAAAGTTAATTGCGCTCGAATATATTCCTTTCTGTTCTTTCTCCTCTCATTTTATTCAACTCGGATTCTATATGGAGTGCTGCTGCTGTTGGTAAATGCAGCTAGGTTACTGCTGTCTACTCCTTATTAGGTTTAATTCGATAGCTATGCTACAGATTTACATTATTAATGAATACCTCAATATATGTGTATTATTATTATTTGCTTTCGGACGTTAATTAAGACATTGAAATTGAGGCAATCGTTTAGCGTTAAATTGTGCCCATTAGCTGATTAATTTATTAATTAATATTCATTAAGGTGACTTTTTATTCGATCGTTATCCTTATATGGTATTTACCAAGAAATTTATTGGACTTTTCATTTAAACAAAACTATTTTTATTAATTACCAAGCAGATTATTTTGATTTTATTGCTTTTAAATTTGTGAATCCTGTGGGAAATTAATTCATAGAAATGTAAATTGATTTCTTAAATGAAATAAGAAGTGATGATGTAGGTTTACTTTCTGATTCATTTTAGAAAACGATATTTCACTGCTGAAGTCTCACCAAAGATGCATTCTTCTACAATCAGCTATACTTTATTTTTGCACTATCGACAAATGGTAGTTGGGATCCAACTTTTTTGCAAACCTAAGTTCTAAACTCTTAAAATTTTAAAACAAAATTGATGATAAAAATTGCAACTCTAGAATCATAATGGGAAATTTGATGAGTTTCTTTTATATTTATAAACTGATGGAATTAATCAATAAAAAATAAAGCAGAGTTACACCTTTTAAAGGTAAATCAAAGTTTTTTTTTTAATTTCAAAGAGAACAATAAAATAAAATCAAAATGAAGAAAACAATTAGCAACTGATTCACATGTAGTGTGTGTATTATGATGTACAAAGAGGCGAATCGAATGTTTAGGGGTGCAGAGGGAATGTTATAGCGAGAGCAACAACGGAAATAACGCGCGACCGGAATATAAATCGGAAAAGCGTATCGGTTTCAGCAGTGAAGAAGAACGAACCGCAACTGCAACACTTCACTGACACTTCCAGTTTCAACTAATTCAGCTGCATACAGTGGTCTATGGCAAAAACCACATATACTGCAAACTTTAATAAATACTATTCAACAAAAAATTAAATTTGGTTTAAAACAAATTACTGCTTGTATCTACATAGAGTTATTTCAATAATTTTTTTTAAATTTAATTTTCGAAAAGTTTTTCATTTATACTACTTAAATGGAAACTGCGGGCTGTTTTTCATTATTTTAAAATTAAAAAAACTATCTCAGGACATTCCAAGCGATTTTGTAAATGAAATTATAGCAAGGCAACAAAGGACGGAAAACTAAGGATGAAATGCCGCAGTGCGCTTTTTACCACTTCACTAACTCCGGTAAATAGAGCAAGAGACGTTATCTGAGAACAGGACCCTGTTTGGGATGCTGTTTTTTTTTCGGCCCATTCAATACCAACTACTTACTCACCATTGGTACAGCTTATGTAACACCTATAGTTTACCTTCAACATTATACCCCTGCTATATGGATATATAGTGCCTCTATCAAGAGCATAAAGTGGAGAGTAGTCTAATCGAGACCCTAAATCGCGCCCGTTAAATTAATATTCCTTTGCGGCGCAACCGTATCACGAGACGGAATAGATTTACTGCGCGTACGGCTCTGACTTTTTACCACTCCCTTTAATAACATACACTTTTTGTCCTGGCACCAAATTTAACGGAAACTGAGGGCATTCGGTTCGTTAAAACAAAAATGTTTGCCACTGTTTCGACGACGACCGCGCTCGCACGGATTTATTTATTAAATGTTTCGTTAGGGCAAAAAGCGTTGAATTTAATGTATGTAGTACTCGTATATGTGTATGAAGTAAAAAGCTTTTTAATTGTTTGGGCAAACAAAAAAACAAAAAGGCTTATTTTATAGGTTACCCTTTTTAACTTTCTTTTTTTCCCTTAAATAAATATATATTTTATAAATTTATATAAATATTCCATTTTTTTTTCTAGAAAATTTTATTCGCATTTTCCTGTTGAATTTGAGTGTTTTAAATATATTTTTTTAATATTATAAATAATTACAAACCAAAAAATGTTTTGAGCATTTTATGCTTTTCTTAAATATCCGCTAGTGTTTCAAGGAAAAGCGGCATTTCCTTTTAAATTTTAAACTTATAACTTTAAACAAGAATCATCGTGCTTGTTAATTTTTAAATATATTGGAAAAAATTGTAATTTAAAAATTACGATTAAATTTTCATCCCTGCTAAAGGGTTAGTTACCTTTTTAAATGAATCGATGGGTCATGTCATTTACCTTTTGAAAGGGTTTCCAATTCAACAACAGAGCTAAGAATGTTTTTTTTGCGAAGAGTAGTTTTTATTTTTGCTGGAATGACAAAAGCAACAAGCACTGAATGTTTATTTTTTATATAGTTTTCGGTTAAAAATATTTTTTTAAAGGCCAATCACAACAATAAATATTATTTAATATTATTATCCACAAAAAAACATAAGTTTCAAGTAAGAAAAAAAATAATCGAAAATATAAGTTTTATGTAGAGGGTTCTTTTATGTTTTTAAAAAATCTTAACTTAAAATTTTGAAAATTAAAAATATAGTTTCAGTTTCATTTTTGTAATTAAACGTTCATATCATATCTTTCAAAAGATATGTCGCATTATTGTCAGCCATTTTCAAATAAATTAATCTGTTAGAATCTTTATTAAATGGAATTTAACAAAAACATTCATTTAGGATTTAAAGCGGGGGTGCAACTTTTCATTAAATTAAATCCCTATGTATTTGCATTCGAATTTCGAATACCGAATAAAATACAGAGAAATATTTAATTGAAATTAGTGGTAACATTAATCGCAAATTAACAATGCAAATGCACCTACTAAACTTTTTAAACTGCGTAGTGCATTTATAGGTCACGTGAATAATTAACAAATTACCAATGTGCGGACCACAACTAATCTGCTGTTCGTTTTGTTCGTCGATGCACAACCCAACAACAATAATGGCGATAAACACAGTATAATTATTTTAGTTGCCGTTTGTGCATCCGTCCACTATACACCAATTAAAATACATACGTAAAATCGTATTGATGCGAGCGCGCACAACAGGAGACTGCAAAGCAGCTTTAAAATGCCTCCTGTGAAATCAAATTCCATCCAGGATGTGCGGATATTCCTGAAAACAAATGTTTACGTTTCCATTCGTCTGTCATTAGCATAGGGAATTTCCTGTAACGCACGTATTTAACTGGTCAAACAACAATGGCATCCCTTGCCATCAGCTGTCTGCTGTTTTGCGACTATAATGTAAACTGTGTTCCGATTGCGATGGGAGGACGTCGCGAATGCTGCAACCATTAAAGACGAATTAGTGAAACAATTCAATGTCTTTGTTTTTCGGCCGTATAGCGAGTTGGTGAAAGCTGTTAAATCGATTTTATAGATTCCAGACACGATCGGGCATAATTCTGATTTAGAAAATTGGATGTGGATAAGTCACGCAATAGCTTCTTTTTTTTTCTTTCTTCAGTTGGGTAATAAAAAACAGAATTCTTTATTATTCCTTTAGATATAAAGTTGCTTAAGCAAACGTTGTTTTTAATTTAAAGATTCGTTTCGGTGAGTTATCACTTTCTTTCAGTTCAATTCAAATTCAAAGTACTATTGGAATTTATGATTGTTTCTGCGTTCGGAGCATGAGCATAATAATAATAATCGTTGGAGTCTTTATTATACGGATCGAAAATTTATTGCTATTTTTGAGAAAGCTTCTCAAACGTTTAGAGGCGGTCATTTAGAGACTTGTATATATTTTTTTCTCTCTTTGTGTATCACTTTTGTTTAGCTCAGGGATAAAGTTCTTTATCGCGGGTTTCTTTCTTGGAAGCAGTAGAAGTAGTAGAGTTTCATCGACGGCATTTCTAAATAGTCCTTCTTATACTACACGATTTGGCGTCGGATTTATAGATTGACGACGCAAACATTTCTCAAAGTTTCCAGTCTCGCTCGCTTATAGGGGTGGCCGATTGCATTGAATCGAAAACGGCACTAAATAGATATCCTCGCTATAATAAACATAGACAATTTGTCCAATTTAAAAAACTTGGAATGCAATTTGTCTCTGTTGGAAAATTATTCTTTCGCTACTAGCCGGAAATGTTGTCATTTATACCTTTAAAGATGTCGAAATTTAAATTTAGAATACTTCTTTTTTCAGATTCGATAAACAGAAAACAAATATTAAATCTACACAACAATTTTAACAATTTTTTAGCAATTACACAATTGTTATAATTTAAAATAATGAAAGTTATTAATTTAGCATTAAGTTTTGAAGGAAAAGTAAGTAAAAATCGGCTCATTACTTTAATTTTTTTAATTATTCTTTTTAATTAAACGACTGATTCGGAACGGTCAGAAAATAGTTAATAGCTTTGGAACTAATTAAGCTACTTCCATGATTTTAACGTCCCTTAAAAGAAAATTTAACTTGTCATTTATATAATGGGCAATTCTTATATTTTTCATCTACATAATAATAAATGAAAATGATTAAAAAATTAATCAACCTGTATAAAATTAGAGAATTGCTGAAATAGAAAATTAAATTAAAGAAATCAATTTACTTGGTAATAATTTGTTGAAAAAAAAAATTCTCAAATTGTCTTATAAACATAATTTTTATTATCAAATATGTAAAGGTATTTTTTGAGTCGGAGCGTTCCATTTAAAATACATGGAGTACTGCATTAGTCAAACGTGAGAAGACAAGTCAAGCGACGAACACTAAAAACCAAAAACTTTAATAACTTTTGAACGACCTAAGATATTTTAACAAATTTAGTGTCGTTTTAAAGATAATTTTAGAGACTATTTATTTAATTTTCGTTTATATTTTTTTGTTTGTTTTACAATAAGAAATAATTAAAGTTTAGGAATAAAGCACTCTCTTAATGTTTGAAATAATTGCTTAAACTGAATATTTGAATATAATATACCAAGACAATTTATTTAGCAACAATATGATGAAAAAAAACTATTCAAATTGGTTTACTTCTTTAGTTAAAAAAAAAAAAACGATATGTAAACCGAAAATCAAATAATTAAAATTACTTTTTCCATCACACAAACAACTACAATATGAACTGGTATTAAAAACTTGTACTAAAAGGTAATTGAAACAGTTAGCTATAAAACAAGTAGTCTACTTGAAAGCATGTGGCATAAATGGAATTAATTGTGCGGAATAAATTTGGGTAAAACATGAGTTGAGACAATAAATAATAATTTGGAAGCAAAGTAGTTGGGAGGGAAACATTTACGGTACACGTGTGGGTTAAAACGAGCACGAAATAAAGTTCAGGTGCTCTTTCGCCAGATGATTACCCCCGTTTGAACATGTATCACGAAGAGAAAAATCCGGTACGTGTAGAGGAAATGTTCGCTCGGCACTAGACTCTCTCTCTACACTAGGCACATCTTTGCCCGGCGTGTGTCTGAGAGGGATGCTGGCTGGTGGAAATCGAGAAGAGCATGGAGCAAGGAAAGGAAGGAGTGTAGCGAACATCGGAGCCCCGAACGAGGGTTGAATATGATATACAACACATGCACACACAATGGATACAATAATAAAGCTTAAGCCATCATGTTCGATGTCAAACGGGCAAAGAGAAAGATCCGTTCACGGGCCATTTATTAAATTTACGACACCCAATCGGTATTACATGCTCTCTGATCAACTTTTTACGAACGAAACCGTAAAAATGCGCGATGGTCGCACTTATGGGTATCTCTACAGTTACACTACACAATAAATTACTTTTTCTCTGATTGGATAGACGGGGAATTTGTTGACCAGATTAAACGGTTTGTTTTATCGTTTTCGTCTTTTGCGGATTTAGCTATTGCTAAAATACTGAAGAAATGTGCAATTTAAATTATTTATAGTTTTTAGGGATACTTACCTTCAGAATAAGCTATTGATTAATGAATCCTGTTTTCTCTGTACCAAATTATGGACTCCCTTTTGTTTAATTAATTATATAACAAACTTTTAAAATTTGTTTTTAACGTAGACTACAACTTAAATATTAGATATTTCATTTCTTTTCAGGATTAATTGATTAAAACCCTTTTAAATTATTAATTTTCATTAATCAAATATATGAAAAAAAAATTATACCATTGCGGACAAAGGAACTAATTGTTTCAATTATTTTGTATACAACTTAAATCTTAAATTCAAACTTTTATTTCATTTGCTTTAATGAAATTATTTAATAATTTAATCCCAATTAAATTTAATTAAATCTTAACGTCCCTGTATAATTTAAAAAAGGTTTATAAAGAATCCCTTAAAAAATTATGCAATATAAGTGTTTTAAAAAAGACAACGGAACCACAATAATAAAAAAGTAATCAACGGAATTAAAGGAATTTATAAGCGGTATAAGAGTTTGATGTTTGGTGAAGTCGAAAATTAATTAATATTTCGGTTATTTACACAATGATTTAATGCAAACAAGATTTGGGTCGTGGTGAGAACGCTGAACGGGTCCCGAAACAGGTCGCACCTACGAAACGAACGACCGTAGTACTGCGTAACTCAAAATAGAAATTGATGAGATTGTATATGGCGCGGCCGCCCCCACGATACACTCCATACTCTCCATACAGTCGGCCTCTATAGCTTCACATTATTTCACTATAGGTATTCATAGATTATATGCGACACATACAAGCAAACAAGTGAACTAGAGATACCAATGACCCATCGTCCGTGTACCTTGTACCATCGTCATGTGTACCTTTACACAAGTAAGCACGCATTAATCGTGTCATACAGTTGGATATCAATTACCTGAGCGATCAACGGATGAACAAGTTTTATTAATTTCAAAAATATGCTGTGTATTTGGAAAACACGACATTCTTTACATATGTTGCATCGGTTTAAACGCTGCGGAGTGTTTGTTTTACATAGATTCGACTGAAAAATTAGGTAAATGTGAAGTCGAGGAAAAATAAAAATGAAAACTGTTCTTTGAACAAATTACGTTTGATTAGGTATAATAAATTTTGTAAAATTTAATGAAGTGCACTTTTTGCGCTTTATGGTGGTGTTGCTTTGCGTTTTTTTGATTAGGGAATTTATTCGGAAAAGCTCACAAAAAGGCGAAAAATTAAACGCCACCTTCTTAAGAGAAACAGAGACGTGATAAAGAAAAGAGATTGCTCGTGCGGCAAGAGCTCGAAAGAACTGCACGAATGGAAAATATAAAACACATAAACTTTATACTGCTACACAAGAATGCGAGATTTATAAGCTCGACTTTTTTCTTCCGTTAAATAGGTCGACTTTATTATTTAGAAAAAGGGGTAAATTTATTATTTAGATTTGCCAAAGATATTTTTTTCCTTTTTAATTTTTCTTTTTTAAATGTTTCATTAAATGTTTGTCAAAAATAGAAATTGGCATTTTATATAATTTTCTGTAATGAAAAATTGATAAATATAAGTCAATTAGCTTTAGAAAGTCAATTTTCAAAATGCAATCGTTGTAATTAAATAAAAAGGCAGTAATTTAAAATGGTTAACTTGCAAATGAGTGTAAAGCGAATTACGAAGAAGGATTTAAATTTTCTCGGCTTGTTTTAGGTGTGCTTAATGCGGGCCGGAACATAAATACGAGGAAACCGAGTGCTGGCGAAGAGAATTAGGAGTCATGATAATGAAGAAAATGCTCGACAGGATTCTCTGCCTCTTGCTCTTCGCACTTCTACCGGTAAGTAAACCCAAACCGCATTACACTATTGTTGATCCCGTTTCTTTTGCTTCGCCGTTCGTGTATCTGGCGAATTTTCACACTAATGGCACTTTTGCGTTTTCATTCGTAACCGCGCATTTTCCTTTTTCTTTTTTTTTTGTTTTTTCGTTTTGTTTTGTTTTTCCTTTTTGTTATTAATAATAAAACAGTGCAAGATTTGAACGCCAATGTAAACCCACTCGAGAATCGATGCTGCAAAATGCACTTAAGTAATAGCTCTGTATGCATATGAAATGGTAAATAATAGAGTTGAGCAAAGCGCCAATGTTTTACTGTTAGTTCATTAAAGATGCAATCATAAATAAACACAGTGCTAAGTATGGCAGCGAGAGCAAATAAGCAGTTAGCAAATACAAACTAGGAAATGGCTGCCTCTGATGCCTGCTCTGCTCTGGTCTCTCTCTTAATACTTGTTTCGCATAATGTGTATAAGTGGAGTGTTTAAATGAAAATCAGACACCGAAAGAGAGCGGTTAAACGTCTGAAACATTCCACGACGTCACATAATAATGCTCCTTAAGGGTTAACGGGCAACTTATGCGAGAAGGGTTGAAGCTTTCTGGACGTTGGCACATTAGTTTGCGGACGGCCGACCGAACCATTGCAATACTCTGTTTCGGCCAGATGACTTTGCGATTCGCCACTGTGTATGTGGTAAATAGACCTTGTTCGCTACGCGATTTATACAGGATGTGAATTTTAAATTTGATTATTATTCAAATTTGTTTAGTTTATACTAAGCATACTTTGACACTTCGATATACGATAATCTCTTTGCTAGGTTTTCTTTTAAGAATGCATGCATTGACATTGTCCTTATAGCATAATAATCTTACTGCTACTTTTTGGTTAATGTAATTTTCTGAATATCCTTTGGTTTTTAATTGATTTTTTGAAGTTTTTTTTTCTTCTATAAATTCAATTTTTTTTTAAACTTATTGAGATTTTTTTCAATTGAACATTTTTTAATTGTTTCATTTTATTTAGTTTTTGTAAGGAAAAATAAATAAATTAGAAATGTAAACATCCTTTGTAAAGTTAGAAAATTACTTAAATTCAATACTTGTTTAAATTTTAAAAATAAATTAAACTTTAAAATAATCGAAAGCAATTTATCAATAAATTAAGTAATTTTAAAATAACTTTTGAAATATTTAAGCTTGGGAAATAATTTTAGTGTCATTTAAGAAAATCGATTTGTCTACTATTTTAGATATGTAATAATTATTTCATTTTTAGTATTTGTTCTAATAAATTAATTAATTGGAAACTTAAAACATCCTGTATAAAATCAGATTTTTTTATTTAAAATTTGTTTATAATAATCACAGAAAATTTATTAAGTCGAATTTGTAAGATGATTTTTTGTTGTTGTACATCTTGTGGCGAACGGCGAGAAAATAATTAATAACTTTTTAAATATTAAGCTATAGCTTGAATTTTAGTTTCTTTTATCATTTTATATTTTGTTTTCCTAATAATAGATCAATATAATTTAAAAATGAATCAGTCACAAGTTAACAAATTGAATATCATGGAGTACTGCGTTACTCAAAAGAGAAAAGTAAGTCGAACCACAATTCCGTAAAACATAAAAGCATAAATATCTTTTGATCAAATTGTGATATTTTATCAACGGTGGTGTCATTTTAAAATAAATTTAACTGGCTATAATTTTTGTCTATTTTTTTTTCACAATAACATATTATTTAAATTTAAAGTAAAAAATAAACCATCCCATATAAAATCAAATATTTGTTTGAATTGAAAATTAATTTAAAATACATTTACATAAAGTCAATTTATTTAACAAAAAATTTATGAAAAAATGTTTTAATAAGTTCAATACTTTAATTTTTATGAACATGTAGGTAAACATTTTCCAATATTTTTAGTCGTAGCGTCCCTATTATTCATTTAACAAACAGAAAAGAAATTATATCTTTTGAACTATTTAAGACAAATCATCAATTTTGAAATCATTTTATAGAAAATAGACCGTTTTGTTTATATGCCTTGAAATATTTTATTTGTATGCTTTCTTTTCACAATAAGAAATAAATATAGGGTTCCATTTAAATTGAACCAATTCCAAGTCTATCATCTTTTACAGGTGGTAAAACATCATCTTAATTTTAATTTGAAAATGTAAAGTTTGTAGCACACTGTATAACTAAATCGTAGTGCAAGTAAGTAAATGAGTAAGTACATATTCCGCAGAGTAATGGTAGTACTTTATGCAAACATAGTAGCCCACTAATCGATCCTAAATGAAATATACAATAATGACAAAACATCTTAATTACTTCTTAGTTTATCTCGCCGGAACTCCAGCATTGTTTGCGCACGTGTTCCTTGCATAACTCTCTCAACTCGCAGCCGCAAATTACAACAAAAACCGGCTTTAATTACCGAATCCTGCGTGCCCTACACCTCCACCAGCATACCTTTACTTTAATCCTAATCTATAGCCATCCTTAAATGAATTTTTTTTTCTATAAACCACCAACCTTCTACACAAACACATAAAAAAACTTCGTCCCTCTTATATCCATTCGAAAGCTATACATATTTATTACCGAAGGAATATAAGGTCCTCGAAGGAAATTCTTCATAAAGTCTCCGTTTCTCGGTGAAAAATTTATGTGCGTGCAATCTGGTTATTAATTGGGCCGCCATCTGCACACACCTGGAAAACTTTTTACGATTTTCCAATGAAGACGAAGCAGTAGCACCGGCATCAGCAGCAGTAGCGGCAGTAGCAATAGCAGTATAGTAGCATTTGCATTGTTTCGATATTAACTTGTCCGAAGGATTACTTTTGGCGCGGCGCATCGAAGGATTTATGTCTCTGAAGAGTATATGTATAGGCAGGCACTTGGTGCCTTGGGCCACGCAAATTGTTGCTCGCTTTATTATTATTATATTATGAAACGATTGAACAAGAGTGTCACCTTCGAGGATGATGGATGGGAATTTACTTCGGTGGCTGGTGGTGCACCAACAACGCTAACTGCGCGCGATTATCCGCTTTGTGTTTCGTAATCGGGTCCACAAGAGGCGCACAGCTCTCGGTTTAATTTGTGTACTGAGAGTTATACAGTCTATGCACCTGCCTGTATGTACTCGTACATAGAATTCAGAAACAGTTTGCTCGCGATGCGCTTAATTACTTATTTGTTCATTATTCAATAAATCATCTTTCTTTCTGCCGCTGATTCATTTTTCTTGCTGGTTTTATTTGTTTCATTCGTAAATTAGATATTAATGATTTTTCACTTTTTTATATTACCTTTACAAAATTAATGAATTTATTTGGTTTTGTTTTTTATTTTTTTGTTTTCGCGTTAATAGTAATGCTTAATCCGTTCCAAATTATTGATGTAAATTATACGTATTCATTCAATAAATTTTATTGAAACTTAAAAATTTTCATTTTTTTTACATTACTGTTTTAGATGTTCATATTTTACTTTGTTAAGAGCACCTCGTCTCAGTTTTTGTCTGCTTTATGCCTAATCAAGAGCTTCAAAATTTCATATTTTTTATATTTTGATTTATTGTATCTCCCATATTTTTTTCTTAATCGGTGTGATTTTGATTTTATGATTTTTGACCGTTTTTAACTAATTATGACAAACTGTTATAATTTGTTTTGAGTGCAGACTACTACTTCAATATTAGATATAGCATTGTTTTTTTAAGATGAAATTATTCAAATCAATTTACTTTATTTATCTTAGTTAATCTAATCAAAAAAATTAAAAATTCTGTACTATATTTTGGAATAAAGTACATATTTTTTTATTATATCTGAAATTGTCATAAAGTAAACAACAAAATGTAAAAAGAAAGTTTTCATATTTTTTTTAAAGAAATATTCCGTGATTATAAACAACGTTTAATAATTCATTCAAAAAATGAAAATAAAAATATAAAATTGTTTAAAAACAAAGCATATAGAGTTTAATCAAAGCCATTAACTTGTAGCCATTATTTTCAAAAAAGAAACGAAAATCACCATGAGAAAATTATTTATAACTAAAATGAAACTGCATGGAAACATGCAATGGAACTTTAAATTACAAACGAAACAATAAAGTAATAAATAATCAGAGTCCAAAAATTTATTAAACAAATCACACTTGTAAAGCATAAACCCACAAGAAGTCTCTATTATTATCCGCCTATTACATATCAAGTCATCCATTACGAGTAAATTTGACAAACGCGGCAGGGGACGCAATAAAAATGCCACTTGTTCATAAACTTCCTCTTCGCTTTAAACGGAAAAGAATTATTTCTAAATGCATCCAACACTTTACCTACAATGTAAGAGAGTTCGGGCGATCCCCGACACACACATAAACGGAAACTTTTCTTACAGCTCTCCGAGCGACCATTAAACACTAAAATTTCGTCCCGGTAAACTTGCGACGGAACAATAAACGTTTTAGGCTCTCTTTTTTGACAATTTCGAATTACTCTGTATGGTAACGATTATACAATGTACATTAAAAGTCGTTAAAGCTACTTTTAAGTAAGTTAATAATTTATAATGTAACTTAAAATTAATTTTTTGTTTTTGCATTTTTTATTATATTTAACTGTCAATTTTTTTGTGATAAAGTAGGCTAGTTTTCGAAACTTTTCACCTTTTTCAAATGCCAAGATATACAATTTTTTCATTTAGAATTGGAAAATCGAAATTTTGAAAATTCTAGCAATGATTTTGAATTTATTAGCGGCTCCTGGATAACGCACTGTATAATCAAACGCAGTAATGCACGGTGTAACATATAGAGAGCATAGAATGGAAATGAGAGAAATAAGGGAGGACGAGCAGCGTGGCATCGAGTCAGTCGCCATAGTCGTCGTCTACGTCGTCGTCGTAACTTTATTACCAACTTTAACCCATTTTAGTCGGATATATTGCTTTTAAAACTAGTCCGTTGCGGCATATTTCACCGGAAAGCAGCGGCGGTTGTGCCGCCGCCAAACCGAACTAAACGCATGCCATGCCATCGAGTATACTATTTACCAAAAACGTTTGTACAAGAGTGACATCAGACATTACACAAATACACCCACACATATAGTAGGTATAAAGAAAGATACACGCAAATGGGATGAAGGATGAGAGAAAGGGACGGAGAGTATGGAGAGCGACGCGAATTTTCATGATTTCCGCTGCTCCATCTGAATCTCGCGTCGTTGTGCCGCTTGATGTGTGCTTGTGCATCCATATAAACTAACCGTTTACCATGTTTGCATTTGCAAAGAGCATCCCAGAGTGATTCGATGCACCGCTTACGACACCACAAATTTCTTATTTTCTCATTAAATTCACTGCTCATCTGATGCATCGGATTCCTCCTGAATCTTGATCAGTTCTAGCTATTACTTTACGAGACTTCTGTTTTCTGCGTTGAAATTGTAAATTGTCGGAAATTTATTTGTTAGATGAATGCGTTTTAATGAAAAATGCATTTTTTTAGTGCTCAAGGTGAAGGCGCCGGGTTACTACTACTTATAGGAAAAATGAATTCCTTTCTACATATTGCTAAATCAAATTTCATTTGTTTTTATTACTTTTTAATTTATGACTTATATTATTTAATTATTATATTCAATTAATTAATTAATAAGTTATGTAATTATTAAAAAGTAGAAGATGTTTTTCAATATTTTTTTGTTAAAAACAAATAAATTCAATGCTCAATGAAAAACAAACTTGAAAAATTTTTGCCTACAAGAAAATACCTAAAATATGGAAATAAAATAAATTATTATTCAAAACTGTATATGTTTGCGACAGATGATAAAACATTGAAAGTTTTGATTTGTATTTGCTTTTGTTGTTAGTGTGTGCGCTGCTCTCTGTTTTGGGGTTAATTAAAAGCGCGTCCATGAAGTTTGTTAAAAATGGAAAAGACCGCTCTGCGCACCAGCTTTTAATGAATTCCAGCGAAATCGGGCGTATTTAAATAAGGATTAATGGTTGAAACAACTGCGGGCGGATTAAATGCTAAAAGATGCATCGTTCATATTGATTTTCTTTAAATCTTGTGTGTTTGTGTCTCTGTATGAGTGTGTTTGTGTGTTTGTGTGTGTTACTAAATGGCTCCTCGCTGCTTTTATTACTTTCCGAAGTTTGCTTTTACTTTTGCGGTACTTATTTTGCTAAATTTTATTACCCTTATAATTATTGTTTTAATTGGATATGCCGCATTAATGGGCCCCAGATAACTAAGTGAATTTATTTTTAAAGTTTTTCCGTTACTGTCCTTAAATTTAATTCAGTTTTTTTAATTGTTTTTTTGCATATAATAAATCTATTTAATTGAATTATAAAAAAAGTTTACGAAATTGGAATAGCAAAACTGGAAAAGTTTTTTTTTCTTCTTTTTTTTATTAAAAAGTGCGTGCAAGTGCGTTTGCAGATTCTTACATTACGTGCAAAGAGGATCGTAAACTAACAGCTGTGGACTGCTCCTATAAATGCGACATTTTATCACCGTTTAAAGGTTATTAGATTCCCGAAGGCATAAATACACAAGCCAGCTGAAAAAGTCTCGCCTCGTATATCGCCCCTGTACGTCTCAATACAAAGGATTGTTTTACTTAGCTAAGACTGCAATGCATTTATTTAAAAATTTGAAAATAAGAACTTGAAATTTTTGTTTTTTGATTAGTAAATTTAGTTTTCTGTAAAAGAAAACCGAATTATTTTCTCTAAAAAAATATAATTCTTGAAACCGAATTTTTGAAATATATTACTCTGTATTACAATAAAAAACGAGGAGAATTCTAGTGGACAAACAAAGTATTTACGTGCTAGTTGAATGTCGCAGACTGACCGCAATTGTCCTGCTTGCGTTTCTGAGGTTGGCCGTTACGCACTCGAAGGAAACGCTCCATCGTCTTCTCCGTTTTCTTTCCCACTTTTCCGTGGCCATTTGCTCCTTGTTCCATTCGTCCCCTTGCTTCGCAACAATCCCATTAGCCTACATTGGCGAGCGGAATGACTGAAACGCACCATAAATTACGAAACAGTTATAGGCGGCATCAGAGTGTCGCACTGTTTCTCTTCTTCGGCTGCCCATTTCCAGTTTTCCACATGTACGCAAACAGACCATAATTTCCCTGCCGGCACACAATAGAGATATGTATGTAGGGGATGAAGAAATCCTTCCAGTATAGAATGGTATCCTGAGCGACAATCTGGCGTCACCATTACTTTCTATACCTTTAAGTTGCTAAATTCCTCTGTTCGATTAAAACCGCCTCCTTTGCTGTTGTAAAGAGAAGGATGCACTTGGATGGTGTGAGTGTAAAACCGATATGAAAAGTAAATAAAAACAGGATTATAAAACTTATAGAAAATATATGTGGAAGCGGTTAGGAAATCGCTCAAATTGGAAGTATGAAACATTTAAGTTGGAAAATATTTGTAAAGGAAACAAGGACGAATGGGGCGGTGGGGCGCACCAGTCGTCGGTGCATCCAGGATTCTATATCGACCATCCGGCAGAACAACAACAAACAGAACTAAATAATGAAACGTTACAAACAGAAAAGCAAAGAAGAACTGACAAGTCCAGATTGGTTTCTTTTGTAAAGACGTACATAGTGGGTATCAATTCTGCTGCTACCAGTACCTACATAAACATATACTACGACACACTACAAGCGCAGCAAGTGAGTAACTATGACTTAGTGCATACATGCACTTTACATTCAAGTATGTATCTAGAAAATAACCGAAATAAAAAAATAGAACCGAAAAAATCGATTTCCATTACTGAGCGTTACATTTTTAAAACATGACGCGCCAAGTAATGGCCCAATTAACAATTTAGCTGCTACTACAGGGTGTTTATTTCTCTCCATTCACTGAACAATTAATAAAATTCCATGTTGTAAACTTTTGAGGAATAATTTATAGTTCAATTAAAAATTTCCACTGTGAAAAGTACCGGAAAACTAAAAAGGCCACAATGGTTATAAAGCAGCAGCAAGCAGTTTATTCTTCAGTATCCTGTACATGTAGAGTTAGTTGAAGAGCACCCGTTAGTGAACAAGAAAGAGTTTTAAAAGAGTTTCGCGTCTCGGACTTTAGCATTAATGCTTTTAGGTAATTTTATTATGAGTCGTTTGGTCGTGCGGAGTAATTTACACTTGATTAACCAGCACTTTTTTATTAGGGTAGGCAGCAGCAGCAGCAGCAGCAAAAAAATACAAAAAAAAATAACCAATCGACTTGTTTGCTATTTTGCTTAACTCGAAGTGGTGGCTGTAACGATGAGGGGATATAAAACGCGAGCCACCACGTTTTATGTGGAAAAATACATGCGCCCGAATTGCTTTCAATATATGCTCTATGTGTTTAAGTATAGTGTGCTATAGGTATAGTATAAATCTAAATCCTCTTTTGTTGTTCCCGTTTTTCTTATTATCGTCCGCCGCCGATAAAATGTTGGTATCTATTAGTTTTTTGCACGTTAATATATTTTTTTATCGAACTCTTAAGGTGCTGAGGAGATACGTAGTGCGAACGTGAATTATGATCTGGGTTTTATTGAGGAAACTCTTCTCCGAGATATCTCTTTCACATATTAAAAGAACTTTCACGATATTCTTAATATCTAAATTGCTTCATATCTGTATTATTAATGGGACCATATAACTAAATATGCGAAGAGATATTTCAGTTGTAATCTAAGCTGTAAATGTGACAGCTTTCCTTTGGGGTTTATCTCTTGTCGCAAATACAATTTAACTATTTTACATTTGAGCTTTTTGTTTAATAAGTTTTGTATAAAAAAACAATTTAAGCCACTAACATCAAAATCAAAATCAAAAGTATACTATAGGAAGTTTTAAAAATGGTTTCTGAAAATTTTATTTTTTTATTTTCTTTACAGGGTGCTTTAGTATTAATGCAACCCAATAAAATACATTTCATTTTTTTCAATTTTTCATTGCTTTATTTTTTATATTTTACTACGATTAAATAGATTTTTTCGGTTTATCTTGATATCACCAACTGTTTCCTAATAATTATAAGTTGTGTTAAAAATGCTTAATCAATGTTAACTCAGATTTTTCGCATTAAAATTGTGTTTTATTTGAAAATTAATAAATTTGTAGATTAGAAAATTAGTTTAGGGCTGCATTTTTAAGATTTCTTCATTTTTTAAACTTTAACAGTTTTTTTTTTGTTAATAAATTTACTGAAACAAAAAAATTGATCCCAAAAATTTAAAGTAAAATTTCCATTCATCGATTACAAATAGTAATAAATAATATTAACAAAAGCAAACAACAAATGGACAGAAATTGAATGCATAAATATGCGCATCTTCCATTGTTAATTAATAATTAACCAGCAAATTTGTTAGTAAATAAGCAATTAGGATTTTAAAACGGAAAGGCTAACGATGGCAATATAAATTTCGAGCCGATTGTTATTAGCCATTAATCAATTACGCGTCCGTTAATATTAATTAAGCAGCCACTAAAATCGCTGTTTATAGTGAGCGGACAGGAAATTGACAATGCCAATGCGGTAAATGGGTTTCCTCTCTGTACGTTTATTATGCGTTATGGGTATGGCAATAGCGAATGGTTCGGGTCCGAAATTTACATTCGATTTTCCATCGGTGCGCTTCGAAATTGTATTTAAATGTGTTTTTGAGCCGGCGGGCGCCAATACCGGCAACATGGATGATAGAGCGTCAGTGCGAAAATCCTCTCTGCACAACCAGAACTCGGGGTCTTATCATAAAAATTGTCATTCATGATCGCGCCACGACACAAAGTTTTAAGCACTCGCACAGAGCATGAAAATGTTCAAGACGTCCTTTGCTGTGCTGCTGCTTCTGTGTGCTTCTGTGTGCTTCTGTGCTGCTCTGCCGTCCTAGTCGTCATCCTCCAACCAATGCTGCTGCGCTTCTTTTCTTCTTTTTCTTGTCTTTCCACTAGTTTGTTTTTTTCTCTCTCGCTTACTTTTCCGTGTCTTCGCAGAGAGACTCATGAAGAGTGTTGCGCGATGATGAGAAATTCTAATGCACAACCACCTAATATACAGACCGCGCGCACTTTTCTTCTGCGTCCTGGAAAACTTCGCTCGGAGAAGAGCTCAAGCGAGTTTTCTTTCGTTGTATAAAATAAGCGCGCAATAAGTAAAATGTTGTTCGTTGTGCTTGCTTTATGCTCTCTATACGTTTCGTTAGAGCGCTTCTCTCTAAAATTTGTTATTACCAGTAGAACTTTTTCTAAGCTAATTTATTTTGTTATCTTCATCTTACTTTAGATGATTTTCATTTGCTCCTGCTTCGTTTCTTGATGTATTTTTTTATTTCGATTTTTTAAATGTTTAAAAACTAGTATATTACTTTTAATGAATGTAAATTAAAATCAACAATTTAGTTAAAAAAGATTTGATTTCTTAGAAATAACTAGAAACTTTACATTTAAAATGCATATTAAGATAAAATAATTGAAGTTTTTCCAAACTCATCAAGCTTTAATGTTTTATTTTATAGTTTACTGTTTAATCATTTCTGTAAAGTACATTAAGCTTTCGTTTTAAGGTTTTTTTTTTTTTACTTTTAATTGTTTGAAATTTTGTTTTTGTTATTTAATACACTTTTTAAGCAACAAATAAATAACTTTGTGGACGTTTCATATAACGAATCGATACTTTCGATAGATGTTATTATGTGGCACATGCAGGTAGGGCAAACATCGAGAAAATAGCCATCAAAATTTTTGCCCTCGTGATGGCAAATCGATACGCGGTGTCAATTACTGAATCGGATACACTCTATAGGAAATTAATTAAAATAAACACGTCACATTTTAATTGATTCAATCTCCTCCGATTTTATATCATCTGCTGAATAATGTAATTTACTTCCGGTTTATGGGTATTTTTACATTTGCATTTTTTATTTAAACCATTTTGAATTTATTATTTATTATAAAATATTTAGTTTTTGGCATTTTAGTTTTAAATATGAAAATTACTTAAACTAAAAACTTTAATAAACATTATCTGAAAACCAAACCAAAAATGTGAAATATAAAAAAAAATGGATATAAATAATCAAACTTATTGGATCATTAAACTCCGCTCTAATTAGTACAGCGATGCAGGTAAATTTATATCGTAAAAGCGCAAGCTGTTAAAAAGTAATTTGGAAAAAATGAGCGTCCACTTGTGTGGTTATCTTCGTCCCGGTTAAATTAGCAACATTAATAAACGCCGTTCGAATGGCTTATACACGACAACAGGTTCCAAAGGACATATCTTATGTTAATGATGTTGTCGTCCCACATGTCATACCTATGCTTCACATGCGATATCTTCCACGGACGCCTAATAAGCCTTCTCTCTGTGGTCCACTTTAATTAAGAGATAAAAATGAATTTCATACGATCGACTTCCAATTACGGTATGTAAATCGCTCTTCGATTTCCATAAATTACCAATGAGTCGAGTGTCTAGCAATGACCAACGACGTGTATCGTCGTCTATTCTTACATTTCAACTCTTCTTTAATTATTTTTCGTAATTACTCTCGGCCGCCTCGACGACTTAAATAAATATGCTCGATGCTGAAAAACGACTGATTTTCAATTAGCAGGCTGCCGTTGCAATGGTCGTTCATTATGTTATGCTGTGGATGGACGTGATAACATCGGTGTATATGGATGGCATCCATCCATCTATTCATTCTCGTGCTACTTGCATTTCTACTCTCTCTCGTCACTTTTCTCTTTCTGCGGCAGCTGCTGATGCCGTTCTGCTTGCTCTGTTGTTGTTGTTGCTGGTAATTTTCGCAAATGTCATGTCGTATTAAGCCCTCAGGAAATCTGCAAATGTGCGAATGAAAAATGGTAACGTATCTCAGTTTCCCAATGAATGTTTACGTCTGCTTTTGTTACAAAGGTTGTTAATATTTGCTCTTCGTGCTTATAATGGTGATAGCTTTTTTTGTGTGTGTGTCAGGAAACAAAACCTAATTTATAAATGAAACAAAGAATGATTATGAATTAAAATTTTTATTAAATTTTAATGTTGACTGCACGTAATCCGAAATACTGGCTCATTATCCTATTGTATTAATCTCTGAAAAGAGCCTCTGGTCAAAAGTTTAAAAAAATATTTGATTGTCGAAGATATACCTATAAACTTAATGGACTTTAATTATTTTAAAATTTAAATTTAAAAACCATTGTAATTCTAATATTTAGGTTGCAATCTGGCTCAAAATTAATTTTAGGGGTTCATTTATTATAATTAATTTTAAAAAGGGCAAAAAACTTGAAATAAAAATCAACCCCGTTGAGAAAAAAATATAGGAGATAAAATAAATTAAAATAGAGAGGTATATCTGAGATGAAGAACCAAGAAATTTAGTTGTGACCAGCGCAATGAAATTTTACAGTCCAATCTTTAGCACAAAGTAGGGAGAAAAACTGGGCCGCAATGCTATTAACGGAGCTGCAGCAAAATTAGTGTTGTATATAAATTACATAAGATTTTAAAATATTAATGTAAAAATATGAAATTTTTAAGAAAATTTTAGATTAAGGGGAAATCTTTCAAAAAAATTTAATGAAGTAATTTGGGATAAAATAAAACCAGAAAAGAGGTACCTTAATTTATGATAGAAGGAGTAAATCTTAAAAAGTAAAAAAATAAAGTGAACACCGTCAAAATAATTAACTTCAAGTAAATTAAAAGTTTATTTTTATCGCACAGTGATTATTATCAATTATAACAAAAAAGTCATCAGCCGTAAGCATTGAAACAATGCGAAATTAAGAGCAGGGGAAGAACACCACAAAAAGGCACATAATTAAATTTACACTAAAGCAACGTCAGTTAATGAATAAGGGATGACATTTTAGTTGTACTGGTTTTTGTTGGGGCGGGTGGCGGTATAGTAGGAACGAAGCAACGAAGGTGTTGTGTGCACACAGAGGGCCGCGTGACACACGCACCCTTATCTCCACTCGAGGGCTTTTGTGATCTCCTTCTGGTCCTTATTTTTCCCTTTATATTCGGCCTTCGTCACCGTTCTAGACTTAAAGTCCTTTTCTCTCTTTCGTTTACTCTTCCGTTCTTTTACCGTGCACTGTACCGCGCGGCACCGTACAACACGAACAACTTACGACGCTCTTCTGCTCTTCAGCTTGGGCGTTTGTTGCGGGTGCCAGATAGGGCATCCGAGTCGCGGTTTCCGAAGAGGAAATTTAATTTATCGTTGCCAGCGTAAACAGATAGGCGCAAACTTAGTTTAAAGATGCAGAAGAAGCACTGAAATTTAACATGTTTTTATTTAATTTCATTTATTGATTTTTTCATTCATGTAATTAATATTTTATGTGTTTTTTTTAGTAATATTTATAACATTTTGATATCAAACAAATGCTAAAAATTTGTTAATTAAATAATAAAATATTAATTAAAGTTTAAATACATTTTTTTATTACGTGAATTTATTCTTATGCCCTTAATAACAATAATTTTATATTTATTTTAAATACTATTTTTTTATAATAATATAAAAAATCAAAAATTTTAAATTCGTAGCTGCAACCTAGAAGTTCAGGAAGAACTGTATTTATTTCCTTTTTTGAATAAAGAAAATATATTTTATCGAATGGTTAAATGATAAAATTGGTCACTCGTAATGGAGACGATTCGATTTTTTTGTCATGTGGAAAAATGAAAAATTAGTCTGAACGATCCCGTTTTGCGGTTAGACAAGCAGCAACGCAAAAGAAAATTGCAATATTCATTGAGCCATTATTCGGTTGCATATCGCTTTTGGCAATGATTCCCTTGGCCGCAACTGGGATTTTTCCCCTCGTGTTTATGCGTACGAAGAATTTATGTGTGTGTATGCGTTTATTAAGTATGAGCAACCCAGCAGCAGCAGCAGCAGTAGCAGTAGCAGCAGCACAGAGCGGGCGGGCGGGCCATAACGTTCGAAAGAGCGGCGGAATCGTTCGCCAGTATAGAAGAAGAAGGTCGCTCCCGCTCGTTGCAGATTAGTCTGGCTCGCATCCAAAGAGCTTGGAGTCTGTGTGCCGAGCGGAAGTTCGCGAACTCGCACATTTATTTAATGATTTACTCACTGCGTTCGTCCGAAAATAGAGCCCCGTTCCCCGTTCGAGGCACGGCCATTGCTGCTGCATTGCGAGTGCCGCAAAGAAAGGGTTGTCGGAAAGAAGAAGTGCTGTATGGGGGCTGTATAAGAAGCATGAAAAACTCTCTCTCTGTTCTCTACTTACCACTATACGCACAGAGAGAAGAAAAAGTGCGCGACTGGAGAGTTTTAATTATTCAACAAACGGAGGCGGCGGCATCGTTTGTGTATACTCATGCATCTTCATGCATATTTAAATTTATCGTCGCAGACATAGTCAACGACATTGTCGACAACCCGAAGGGCTTTTCCAGTCTAATTACACCGAGCCAAAATAAAACAATAGTTCAGACGAGCCATCTTTTTCTTCGCTCGCGTTTCTTTGCTTCTCTGCTTTTTTCTTCTTCTGCCTTTTCTTTTGTTTGATTGCTGAATAAGAAACTGTGCACCGAGTTTACTATTGCCATTCAAATTTTATTTTTCTATTTATGTTTATTATTAATTATTACAGAATTTTTTACAATTTAATTCTTGAAATTCACAAGTCATAAGGTTTAGTCTGTGTAGAGCTCTAAAAACTCATGAAAGCTCACAAAAACTAAGACTAATTTTTATTGTTTTATTGATTCTTTTTAGTTCTCTTTGTAGAAAAAATTTTAAAGTTTAACAAAAGAAAAGATAGTTTAACTTAAAGATTTACGATTGCTTTGGTTCGTATATTACACGCAACATAGAGGTGAAGAAATTATTTGTACGATTTTCCGACGCGGATTATAATAAGAAAATTAATTTCGAACATCCATTACACAAGTCCGTGCGTTATAGTAATCCTCAAAAGAAACGGCATGTATGTGGCGTTTATGAAAATTGATGTTTGATTCATGACACTGAATGGGTTGCACGTAGGTACAACGCCATACAGTTTGGTCGCGCTGGATGCTGGATGTAGGTGCGCCGGGTGCTCACTCTTTTTCCGATTCCACCTTTTATTATTATCAGAAACTCCCACATAGTGACCATACACTAAAGATCGCCGCTTCTGAAAAAGAAAGTATTTATTATTGAAATAAATAACGACAACTTCGGTGCGCGCTCCTGGAATTTTATCTCCTTCGGCGTCCGCATTCGAAATTCTTCCTCTTCTTCTGCTTCTTCGTTTTTTCTTTATTTTTATTTTCGAATGTCATTGCGACAAAACGTTTGGTAATGTTACGGTACGATCTGTAATCTTAATTGTTTGTTGGTTTTTCCACAGAAACCATAAAATAAAGTTCACATAACTTATTTACTTTTTCAGTTTTTAAAGTCTTCGATTACTGTTTTTACATGGTAAAACAAAACTCTTTTGAAAAATGCGTCTCTTTTGAAGTTGCTGGTACATTGCTGGTAAATCTTTGTTAAAAATTCAGATAGAGATTCGTGAAATTTAATACTTTTTTAATAATCACTTGTTATTTTTTTCAAAAATTTTGCATTGTTATATAGGAAGATTACGAAATGTGTTATCGCTATTATCTTGTGTTGTTCAAATGAACCACCTAAATATCATTACGAATTTTAAATCCTCATTTAATAAGCTTTTTAATGATACCCCAAATGAAGGGTGAACTCCTTATAGAAGAATGCAAAATTATAGAACAAAAAAATAATTATCGGTATTTGAAACGAGAGCAATTTAATTTATATAGTATTTAACTTTCCTAATTTTGATATTAAGTTTACAAACTATAATTTAAAAAAAATGCAAAATTTTCTGATGAAATACTTTTTTCTTAAGAATTCTTTGGTTTTACCCGTAAGTATCAAATATATCAAATGAAAAAATATTTTATACAGTCTAAATATTAATTATGAAAATTATTTGATTCCATTTAAAACAACCATAACTTTGCATTATAACGCTTTTATCGAACACTTTGTTTAGTATAACCTAAAATAATTTTAGATTGGAGTCTTCACCAATATGTATTCGTCGGTGAAGAGTGAAATAATTTATATTGATTAGTTAAGCAACAATCTTACTTTGCTCTACTAATGCAAAGCACCCTGTTTAACATTGCTTCTCTAGTTTGCATATGATAAAAACCAGTTAAGTTTATTAATCTTCGACTATCAAAGATTTTTAAGAAATTTTACCATAATTTGGGACAGAAGGATTAGATATACTTTTACAAAAAAATTAAAATAAATAAAATAAATTTATAAGCAGCAAATTTAAAATTGAACAACTTCTATGTATTTTCTATCTTATCCTATATTTTAAAATAAATTTATAATTTATAATGGAAACTGTATCTTAAAATAAGACTAAATCAAATAATTACCGAAATAATTAGTTATTAATTCATTTAGTATTCATAAAAGGGAAGAGAGATGAAAGCAGTGGCGGGAATCAATAAAAGTTTGCGCGAACTTAATCGAAATCATAATAGGAGTTCAATTAACAAGCGCCTTTCACCTGCTAATTAATCATATAGTCTTAATTAATGAAATTTGTCGGCACGTCGACGCCGGTGCTTGTGCTGGAGGAGCCCTTTGCCAATTGCCGCCGCCACTCATTATGTATAAATCATTCACATACGTGACAGCCTCACACATTTACCACACACACACGCACACACAAACCCATACACCACCGAACCTGAACTATGCACTGTCATCTCGCATGACATGCAATTGTGTTACTTCTTGTACTTATTAAACAAGAGTAAATTACTTAATATACCTATACCATTTGCGCTTTATATACCTACACCTAACGCCGCAACTGTTTTAATTAGTTTATTTAAAGATTTATCTGCGACACACTCGCAGAAACACGTTATTGCACACGTCTGCTTTTCGTGGGAAGTCGGGAGGAAGAAGAGCAGACCATCATTGCCATCGACAAGTTATGTTTGAGTTGGCAAGCAAAAGCCCGCCGAAGTTTCTGCCCAAAAACTAACTCAAATATTTACAGCACTGACTCCACGGAGCTACGAAGAAAGCTAATTACTCATGTCTAATTAGTGCTTAGTTTTGCACGTTTTTCTTATTTAATTGCAGGCCGTAAATTTCCGACGCTAGTTACGTTTCGAGGTGCGCAACTTATATTCGCTGAAAAGTCTTCGCAGTAGCAATTAAAAATTAATATAAAATATGGGCAAAAATTTATTGGCAATAAAACTAAATTATGTTTATGCGCTGCATTATTAATAACGTAATTCTAAACTGCGTCTTATATTTCACAAAAAGATTTTAATTCGACATATAAATATTATTTTCCAAACTATTTGTTCGTTTGTCGGACATTTTATTGTTTTATTTTCTTTTATTTTCGACTTCGTTTAATGATTTTCTTATCTTTATCTTTATTTAATTTAATATTAAATTTATTACGCAAACGTAGCAAATTATTATTATCACATTTTCAATTGAAATTTAATTTTTGTTTGGTAGAATTAAAACAATTTTTTTAATGCAATAAAATATTAAATAAATTAAGAATTAAAATTAAAAAAATATTATTTAACATTTTAGTGTCGAAAGCTTTAAGAGTCATTAAAATATTTACTATAAATAAAAATATATAATTTTTAAGAAGAAATTTTCAATATTGGATATCGGTTTATTGCAAATATGCGGAAGGCGGTTTGTGAATTTCGCGCAACTTATTATCGTGGCAGGTTCGCCTTGCTTGGACAATTTCCCGTCCATAAATTTACCATAAGACGTGTGGCCTTACAAGGGTGCAGATAGAGGGAGAGAGGATAGGATGACTTCCTCTTTGGCGAAATGTTCATTTCCGGCTTTGCTAGAGCTAGCACCGACGCTAGTTTCACTTAACATTATCATAAAGTTAATCCGAGCCAAGAAAAATCGTGACTGCACTTATCATTTTATACGTCTCTCTTTCTCTTTTCCGCCTTAACTCTTGTTCTAAATGCTGCTGCTTTTTTCTTTTTTATCAGAACATAAAGGCAAGACAAACTCTAACCAATTGTAACGAATGATATTTTTTATACATTTTTATGTTGTACGACAAATCAGATAGCATAATATCTTTTTTAGTTTTATCAAAAAAAAAGGTTTTTTTTAAATAATAATAAACCGGAAATAGAGTTGGAGAGACATTTTTTGTAAATATATAGAAAGAGAGATAAAAATCTGTCGCGAATGATTAGAAGTACGTCGACGTTTTCATCCCCTTCTCAGACCCGATTAAAATGATGTTTGTGTGGCCGAGCCAGCAGGCAGCTTTCCAACTCGCAACCGAAACTGATAAAGCTCCGCCGACTGATTTATGCGAAATGAATCCGAGGAATTTGAACGCGGCTGAAATTTGCATGAATTATTCCGCAGACACTTCCCTATACTCTACATGCGAGAGTGCGTATCTTGTTCACCATTTGCATGTCCTTAATTCCGCGTTTGTATTTATCATTTTTGCCCGAAGATCTTTCTTCTTCCGAATTCACTAGCTGCCTTCACGCTGCGAGCCTTTTCTAGGAGAATCGCTCAGAGCCATGCAGTAAATGGAGTTTCTGGTCCGTTGTAGGGACCACTAGAAATGTAGCAAATTTGTCGCCAAATGTCAAGTCCGGCGTCCGCCGCCGCCGACGACGACGACGGTCCTATTTGAATTGTTCACGAACAGGCGGCAAATTCTTATCGCAAATGACACGAACTTAACAATGCTCCACTTGATTAGGTCGTTGATTACTTGGCCTAAACACTTGAATCTAGCCTGGTATTAGTTTCGCAAACAATAATCCATCAAAGTTGCTGTTCTGTTCTTGCCCTCTAACATTTACCAAACGTTATTTGCTCGACGCAAATGATTTCACTAAAAGTATATTATACGATATATTGCTTGCTTACTTTGTGTAATTAACTAAGTTATTTTTCTTAACCCTTGCCGTTCATTAGCGATTTCTTCTTCTCCTTTTTTTCCTAATTAACTGTAAGTATTTTGTTTTTCCGATTTTCCAGTACATTTTCCTTTGAAACTTAATTCAATTAATTAATTTGTAATACATCAAGTCATCTGAAAGTTTTATCTAAAGTAAGTGCAAATTCGCTGACAAGTGGATACCTCCAGCGAGCGACCTGTGAGCTGCTAGGATAATAAATGAGAGGAAAGTGCTGGTCTTAATGTCTCTTGCGCTGATTTTATTACAATACAATGCATTTGCGATAAGAGCGGCAAAAAGCCGACTGCATACGACAAGCTAGATGAATAAGTAATTTTATGTAAAGTTTGTTTCGGTCGGGAAAAAATAAATGCTAGTCGATGCGTATGGGGGCGTGAATCCCATATGCTAATCTTCTGTTCATATCTCCAGCACATGCAAATAGTAGTTAAGAGATACTTATTCGTATTGCCTACATACACTGCTTATAGTTAGCTCCAGCTCTGATATAAATAGCAATGGAATATAACTCGGTACATATATGTTGTGCGTCGTGAGAGTGTGTTGGTTGAGGGGGCGGCTAATTCCTTAGTGCAGACAAGACGCCATAAATTTTTCGATGTCTTTTGCGGTGATTGCTATTAGTACTCTGCACGTATCTTATTGCAATTATTTCTGTGTTTATCTTAATTCTCTTTTAATTAAACCGCACGCGATTTCTGTTTGTGTCCGATGCGTCTTAGTTTTATTTTATCCTACAATTGATATTCCTCTATAAATGTTATTTCAGAGGTGTCAATTTCTTTTTTAAGTTTTGGTTTCATTTGTTTTATTTATTATATAGATTTCCTCTATTCCAAATTATCATCATCATCTTTATTTATAAAGGGTGATCAGTTTGGAGGTATTTTTTTTTTTTTAATACGGTTTTATTGACATGTTACCCGTGACTACTATCAAACTAAAAACATCATTGTGCTTAGTATTCATTGACATTTTAATATGGGAAAACTCACCCCTGAACAACGTTTACAAATCATACAATTGTATTATAAGAATCGACGGTCTGTGAAAAGTGTTTATCGCGCGATCAGGCCAATTTATGGTGCACATAATCGTCCCACCGAATGCACTATTCTGCATACCATCAGTAAACTTGAGAATAATTTAACATTATTGGACGATACTCGACCGATTAGACCACGTACAGCCCGAAATGAAGGGAATATTGTGACTGTGAGCAAGAGTTTTGCTGAAGACTCGGAAGAATCAATTCGGCGCCGATCTCATCAACTTGGCCTGTCTTTTGGCACTACTTGGGCGATTTTACGCAAATATCTTAGTTTGAAAACTTATAAAATACAGCTAGTTTAAGAATTGAAGCCCTCCGACCTTCCGAAGCGGCATAACAATGGATTTACTGGGTAGTTGTTTCGGTGAGCAATTGATCTCTGGTCTTGGACCGGTCGATTGGCCACCAAAATCGTGTGATATCTTACCGTTGGACTTTTATTTGTGGGTATGTAAATTTCAAATTTTTGTGGATAAACCAGCTACGATTACTTACGATCACCTTACTTTGGGCTTAAGTGAGAACAGTAAAATTTCATTGGGCTGGTCACAACTCACAAGTCAGTTTCTTGGTTTCTCGATCTTTTCGCATGTAAAGACCACTATTTTGATTTATTGTGTCTCCCATATTTTTTTCTTAATCAATCTGTTTTTGATTTTATGTTTTTTTGCTCTTTTTTAATTAACTATGACAAACAAAACGATTTGTTTCGACAACTTAAAAGTTAGATATAGTAATGTTTTTCAAGTTGGAATCATTAAAACAGTTTAATTTAGTTATCTTCGTTAATCAAAGGCTTTTTTTTTTTAATTGTATACTATAATTTGAATCGGGTGGGAGTAATAATTTATTATGATGTTATGTAATATGAGAGTCAAATGAGGTGCAAAAAGGAAATTTAAGGGGGCATCATGCGGCGATATAGGGACGGAGAGAGATTAAGTGTAGCCGCCCCCTCAGGATACTCGTGTGAATCCTAATTCAATCATTAATTTAATTTGCATATTTTATATGAGGACGCGCTTATAATCACCGGATACGCTTGGCACGCAAGTCGAACCCGTTTAATTGATAGTCGATTTAATATTTGCGCATCTGATTTTCACCCGTCAAATGTGTACGCTCTTCATATCGATATATCTATCATCAATATAGGCTGCTCATAGATGCCCTTCTCTTCATTAAATTGCCGTAATCTTGCGCCATTAATAATTAGATTATGCGCATTTAAATATGTTAAGCTTATTATCGTTAAATTTGATGCTGTTATATATTTTTAATTTTTTTTTTTCTTTTTTACTTCACTTTTTTCTACTTGCTGAAGAATCTTCTTCTGAAGTAAAAAATTCTGAAGAAGATTCTTTAGCACTTCCCAATGCAGCTTTGAAATTTATTCATAACATTAAAATAACAAAAAGTAATCGTTATAAGAACCATGGAGTATACATATAATCACCGAGAATGATTAATTTAAAATGCAATATTGGCTAATTAACGGAAAAATAACATAAGAACAAAAAAGGGCCGAAGCGAAATACTTGCGGAGAAATGTGAAGCTTAGTGATTAATCTTGCATCCGTTTATTGTTTTAATGCTGTCCAAATTGAAAAACAAGAAACAATGCTCGGCCTGCGGAGATGCAGCGCATAACTCACAGCGTTAAAAGTGCGTTGATTAATAGCGCCCCTTGAACCGGGCAATTAACGCGAAAGATACAGAAAGGAACACACACACTAGCACACATATTGTTGTATCCCTTTCTGGTCTTTCTTTCGAGAGAGGCGCCAAGCAAAGCAATGCGAAGAGCAAAAGCAATAGCGCCTTTTCGACCCGACGGGGGTGCACTCTTCAATCACTGACACCATTAATAATTCACCGGGGGTGAAAAAGAGTACCCGGAACAGATTCTCAGATAGGATTCACAAGTGGCTCTGGTTCGATAATTTATTCACTCGATCTAATATTTATTGCGGCCATAATTGTTTCTTTTTTCCGTTAATTTTTTTCTCTCCATTTTTGAGATTTTTAGATTGAAATGCTGTTTTTTTATATTTGAATGTACTTTTTTGTGTGAAAATATTATTTATTACTTTGTTTTAATCGCAAAACAAAAGCGAATTGAGAGAAAAACAATGGAAAAAGTAAAAGAGACATAAGCAAGAAGAGTTTTAGTTGTAATGGGGCGTTTCGTATTCAGCGCCACGGCGAATGCCATTAACAACAGACTAATTGGTTATAATTAACGTGCCGTTCGCAAACAAGCAGAGACAAGCGAGATTAAAAAGTGCTATGCGTGTAATTGAGTCACTATCATGAATAATAATCAACTAGATAGGTGTTAATTACGATTTAATAACTTTATTAATTCGTCTTTTGCATAATTGCATATTTATATATTTTCCACTCTAGCTTCTATTTTTCCCCAATGATGGAGCGGAATTCCTTTTAAAAGATTATCATTTCATTTGAATTTAATTGTTCATTTCCTAGTTCTCTCTTAATTTTATACAAATTTCAAACAAAAGAATGAAAATTACGAAATTTTCATTTTTTGTTATAAAATAAATTTTACACATTTTATAATTCGAAATTATAAGTAAATTTAAAGTGCTGCGAAAAAAACTTCTCTAGGTTTCTATTTTAAGACCTTAATTAACAGAAAGAAAGAAAAATGCTGAGCGTTTTTGATGGATAGGCCTTTTGAGGTCCTCTTCGGCCCTCTTTTGCCGCTCTAGAGACACAGAGCAGACAGAAAGAAGTGTTTTGTTTTTTATCCATCATATAGCATACCTTCTGGTGAAGGAGAATATCCTTTAATACCTTTTTTCCTCTTTTTGTGTGCGCTCAGTACTTCACGGTGCAAGAGAGGATCTTGCTTTTTATGTGGAAGGACACGCGCTCTGAAAAATTTTCTCTTTCATTTTTTCCGCTTTGTCATACAGACTCCATTTCCGTTTCTTCATTTCTGCAGTACTATACTACTATTATTATATTTTCCAACGACTAGTGTCTATCTAAGCAAACAGTCACTGCGAATGTTTCCTCTGGCTAATCATAAACGGCTTTGTCAGTGCGCAAAAGACGTTTTCCAATATTTAAATGGTAATCCTGGAATGAGAGCACCAAGCACTTGTTACTACTAATCCCCAACAGTTTTTCATACTTACAGATGCTTAGAGCGTTAAACTGTTAGCAGAGGAACGCAGAAGGCGGAGGAAAAACGCGCAAATCAAGCGAGGAAAGTGCGTGCAAATGCTTCCACTTATAGTAACGGCCGTAAAGTCGGTGCAAGGATTTAATTTCGAGGCCGATATTTTACATTATATTATTCGAAGCGTCCCGTTTGCCGATATTCCTTCTTATATGCACCGCTGCTGTATTTACATACAGGATGTCTTCTTTTTGTAATCTGTATGGTTTAAACAAATAGAATTTCTTTATTTTTAAATTATACTTTTTTTTATTATTAGTTAAAAGCCATTTTTAGGATAATGATTTTTCAACAAAAAATATACGTTTCTGAATTTAAAAATTCATTTTGTTTTTTAACAAGCAGTTTTTTAGTGAAAGAAATGGCTCTTTGATTTATAACGCGGACATACCCTGTATGGGAATCTATCTGCGAAATAATAATGTAATTCCTGTGTAAGAGCAGAGTTGGTGCTGGTTCTCTGATGGTAGTTAGGTCGGAATCCAATATTAGATGAATTCTCCTCCTTGCATTCGATCCGCGCTCGTTTCATTGAAAATTCATTTCGCTAACTCCACTTACCTAATGAAGATCCGATGACTTTGCCTTTGAATTTAATTTGAGTAGGCTCAAATCTCTATCCATCGGGTAAATATTGCCACTGCCATCAGTAACACCTTTTTCGAATTTCCAATTTACTTGTATCCTATCAAATAAAGTTTGTTTTAAAATCTTTATTATTTATTTCATGTAAAATCTTTCATTATTCACTGCATTATTTAACTTCTTATATAGAATTTATTTTGAGATGTTTTTTTATTTAAATTAAATTTTTTGAGTGAAAAAAATACGGTTTACGAAACCGCTAAAAAGAGATTTAAGTAGTAAATGTAAACATAAGAGTCTCTACATTTGTGAATAAGCGCAGAAGAAGAAGAAGAAGAAAAAGCTCTCGTTAAATATTAGGTTTGCGTGTTTCGGAATCCGGGCAAATTTGCATAACGGCCACTCGAAATTACAAGTGCAATATAATGTTGACCGAATGCTTCGGGAAGAAAAGTGCATTAATGCATCATTTAATGGTCGTGAGAAGTGCGCCCACCTAAATGAGCGTATCAATCAACGCGGTTCTGCGCCTCATGCGCTTGGCACAGACAAAATGCAATAATAATACTCGTAATACCTACATAATATTCACGGAACAGGACCTAAGAAGAAGAAGAAGAAGAAGAAAAGAGAAGAGAAGCGAAGGAAAAGGAAAGATTGAGAGTGTATGCCACACGCAGAATATGTATTTCGAAATACGTAAACGCACTTTAAATTAATTTTCAGAACTCTTCATCTCCTCGCGTTGTTATTATTATTACAACATATTATACATATTGTGTGTGCTGTACGTGCACGCTCAATTAAAGTCGCAAACAACGAACGCGAACCGGCAACGAAGAACGAAAACCTCACACGACGAACAACAACACACGAAATCGTCCAATTAAAATGGGAATTAATTACTTTCTCGCGCTCGCCTTAAATGCCTTCATCGATGCCCATTGTTTTTGCTTATTCTTGTTTCATATTATTGGGCTCCATTTTAGCGCTAGCCGAAACAAAAATTCACTGGAATGATAATATTTTATACAATGTGTTTACTAAATTTAAAAAATTAAATTTAATTAAAATCAAATTAATTATTGAAAAAGTATATTTGCAATCACTTGGAAACTAATTATTTTTTTCGCTTGGGAAGAAAACTTATTTTTTATTGTTTAATAATTTTTGCAACACCCAGTATGAATATAGAAATAATGGAGTAAGAGAACAGAGAAGAAATGTGCTTTGTTTCGATTAAGTTGCTTAGGTGGTGGAGGCGGCATCGGCGGCTGAGGTAATTACTTGCACTCTCCTCCTCGATGAACAACACGCAAAGTTCTCGGAATAGTTGGCGACGACGAATAAGGCGAGCGGCGCCTTATGTTATATACATTTACACACACAAAGTATTAATAAATAAATTCCGTCCATGTATTCATCGACACTCAATATCTCTTCGCGGTAGGATTTGCGATCAAACTGCTGCAATTAAAGGCGGACTTTAGTAATTTAATCAAAGCACTTGTAATCAAATCTTACATTTCTCAAAACCTTTTTTTATTTCAGAATACTTAATTAACAATTCTTCTCGCACTTTTTTTAGATATACGAGTATCTTTAATTGACTAATAGCTACATTAATTTAAAAATAGTCAACTGTAATTAAAGCATTGATAAATGACCAAACAAAAAAAGAATAATGTATCAAAATACTTTGAATGTTCTAGTAGATTATACATTTGCATTTGCCACAATTAAATAACAGTTGCAATTTTGATGTAAATCAGTATAACGTACGTCACTCGTGGAGATTGTTCGGGATAACTTTCGGAATGATTTCGGTATCGAAATTCCGTTTTATAGGTAACAACATGTTATAACTGAAAACCTGGGCCATGCTTTCTGTACCTATGCGAGATTGCGTGTGTTTGTATTTGCGTGGGTGTATCGAAAACGGGCAAATTATTTTGCGCAAACAACACGATGCGGGTGATAAATCTATACCGGATTTACGGTATTTAAATCACCAAAAATGTCCCCATTCTTCAACCAGTTTTAGCTTTTTTTTTTGCTTAACATTCGAATAGTGTTGCGTCGCACGTAATACCTGTTCTGCCATTTCATATTCCACATACAAATATTTCCATGTTGCTTGCAAATGCCTTGCCATTCCTTGCCAAAAATAAATCATTTGTTTTCAGAGAAATACTGAATTTTAATTCAATTAATCGGTATTAGCAATCATGGAAAAAAAGATATATTTTAATATACCGAAAAGAGAATATTGAAAATTTAAATATTCGGAAAATGCGGCATATAAATCACGGATGATTTACGTTTGAACAGTTGCAAAAATTTTTATACAGGAAATCGGCAAAGGAATTCCGGAACGAACGCAGAGATTTCCGGATGCGTAGTTTCACTTTCCGTGCATGTCTTCCCGTGCCTATGGCCCATCCACCAAAAACATAAATGTAATAATAGCAATGTGTTTGTTGGCTCATGGCTGTTGGAATAGCGTAGCGAAGAAGTAGACGATATCTATAGATGTTTCTTCTGTGAAGCGATGAACTGTAGGAGTTTTGCAGACGTACGAAATGAAAGAAAGAGAAATGCGACCGCGTCGACTTATAATTTAATTTCCCGATGATTTCCCCACAGATCGCGAAACGTCGACGTTCCATTCTATAAGCTCGAGCAACTAAATCGAATGAATGAATCAATGTATTCGGGCAAACAAATATTCCTTGAAATTTTTCTTTCAATGAACATTTATTTGTTTCTTTCTCATTCATTTCTTATTTTTAGTATTCCATTTAAGTCTCTTTGTAATTTTTCATTCTCTTATTAATTGGTTTTAATTGGCATTAAATATATACAGGGAAAAAAATCAGGAAAAAGGTAATATAACTAAAATATAAATGTGTTAAACGGTTTAACGAATAATTGGTTCTTCTTTGCAACATAATCTGCTTTACGCGTCCTCATTTATACAATGTACACAACTTGCATTACGTTTAATGCATGTGTGTTCATGTAAGTATACTCGTATGTGTGTGTGTATGTAATCGTGGGTGGCTGAAAGACGACGCGGTTAAAGTTAATTGCTCGAATCCGTTCCTGGCGCTCCGCGCGACTCCCCGGGGAGACTCCCTTTTAGACAAGGAAATAGGTGCAGAGAGTCCCGAAAATGTTGTAACTAAAAGCGAAAGAAGGTTCGCTTCTTAATTTATGTCCGGTGCACAGGTGCACTTAATTCTCCACCGTCTCCTCTCGTTCTCCGTTCGTCTCGTTCTTCCTCCGCGCCGCACACTTTGCCAATCCCAGTCACTCGTTGGCAGCGTGAAGAACGAGCGCACGAGACGAAACACCATCAATCGTCCTTATGGTGCCGGAATCCTTTTTATATAATATTCCGTTCAGCGTATGAAATGCAGCTCGTGCAACAACAGCAGCAGTAAGCAGCAGCAGCAGTGGTAGTATCGGCAAAAGCGAGAACCACTTCTCGATAAATAGGGTATCGGTGTTTGTGGCCGTGTCACGACCAGACTGGACCCTAACGAGGGTGAAGTGAGAGAGGTCAAAACAAATCAACCCCAGGGACCTATCGACGACCACCTCCGAGAGTCCTTACACACGCACGCATACTTCGACATGACATATGCATCGCTCGAGTGGCGCCGCTAAATGAATTTCCCCCCAATTTTACCTCCTTAATTGATACCCTTTCATCAGCTTATTAATTCGATTTTAATACGCATTATGCTCTGCGAATAGTTTTTTGAGTGCGGGTACGGTAATGGTACTGCTTCCTCAGGGGTTGCTTCTTGCTATTTAGTGCTTCTATTGATGTGTGCAATTTAATTTAATTTGATTTAATTTAATTTAATAAACATGTCTGAAGTTGCTCAAATAAGATTTAGTTGTGTTGAACATTTTTATTGGGCTCGTGACTTCGCTACAAGTTACCGTTTCGCTTGTTAAGCGTGTTTTAAAGTTGAATGTGCTTTATTTTGCAGGTGTTACTAGTGGGGGCGGCACAGGAATCCCACCCGAACGTTTCAGTTCCAGCTGTCGAGGAAAATGTTATCAATGTTGAGTCCGAACAAGATTTGGTAAGTTTTTTTTTTAATCAAACGAGTAGTTAGGATATAGCTGTTAACAGTGATCGTTAAAATGAAATTGTTCCTGAAGTAATTTTCTATTCCTTTACAAACCTTGTGTTTACATATTATATTGCGTAAAATTTTAAAGATTTAAACCTATAGACATAAGCTGTTTAACTTCTTTTGAAACCTTCGTAATCATTTATTAAAAAAGTTTGATGCAATATAAGCATTGGAAAGTTTGTTAAAAATCTCTTTATTTAACAAATACCTTATTAAGTTTACGAGCAACGCACCGCCCACCATTACCTTTATTTTGTTCTCGTTCTACTCATTATTAATTTGTCGGTTAACAAATTACCTATTTCTTGCATGCCGTGCAGGAAAAGTTTCGTAACTAAAAATTAATCACAGCGATTCGCACTGGGCATTTTAAATTTACATTGTACTTGGAATGAAAACCATTTTTATTAGTTTAATTTAATGTTCCTCTTAAACATTTCATTATTTTTAAGTATCTAATTTAACTTTACGTTCGATTTTTTATAAAAAAAAAAAAAACTCAAATAGTTAAATAATAACAATAAGTTTCTTGTGAAAATAAATGCAAAATTAATTTTAAATTATTTATTAATTGGACCATTAAAAAAACTCAAAAATTACAAATTTTTCTATTTTTTACTTATAATTCTTTGGTCCCACCCATATGTGGTATAAATCAAATAAAATAATTTTTAAGAAGTATAATATTTAATTATATGGTTCAATTTAAATAAAATATTTACTGTAACTTTTTTAGAACACCCTGTATAACCAAAATTAATTTAAAAATGTGCATTTCATATGTCCCTAAATTATGCAAAAAAAAAAAATTATTATCTTCATTAAATTGAGCTCAACGCCATCGTTTCGGTGTCGCTTCCTGTAATTGCAATAGTAACCCAGCGCCTTCACATCTGTCTTGCTACCAATTTGTCATGTATAATAATTCAAAATTAATTTGCTCGTTTATTTTGACAAATTTCCATAAATTAAATAATAATATTGATATTTAGATATTTGTATTTTTTTTTTTTTTTATGCCTTCACATAGAAATATATTTTTTTTTAAAGCTCAATTCAGTTGAATAGAAATTGAAGCAAATTCTAGTAAGTTTTAAGTATGGCCCATTTAATAAGTCGTTTCTTAATGCACTTGTTAAAGTGAATTACTAAAGGGGCAACTCATACGTCAACCGTACAAATACACGGCAGTCGAGTATTAGATGCGAACGCATACGGACGTGTGTTATGGGCCACGTCTTTCGTGGGCTTTTGGGGACGGTTTTCGAGGACTTTAGTCTGTAGCCGTACGTATACTCACACATATCTACATATCTATGCATGTAAAGGCACGAATTCGCATTCGCCCCCAAAACGTACGGAATGTTATCGTAACATCACAATTCATCTAATAATAATAATAATAATCCCAGATGCTGGAATTCTACTGGAATTGCGATCTAGCGTTTTCCACTACATCTGCCTCCACATCACTGAATACACCTACTATACCTATTTTCTTTTTACTGTTTTTTTCTCTCAATGCAGTCAAATTAAAAACAAGAAAATGTAAAAAAAACATATATTTTGTTTAATTATCATTAATATAATAAAAAAAGTTTTGTAATTAAATTATCAAAATGCATTTGCAGTGATGCCAACAGTTTTATTAATACAGCAAGCAGTAAAAATTTATTATAGTAGCAAGACAGGACGTCATTAATAAAAAATAAAAATCACCGATGCAAAAGACGAAAACTTGTCTTTGCCGGGCTTCCCAGTGTAAAGACACATGTAAAATAAAGGAGAAAAGTCGACGGGGCGGCCAAACGAGTTCCAATAAAACAGTTAAATTTCATCTATCTCTGTGCGCGGATAAATTAGCCATTGTTCTCGTCTAATAACTGAAGTAGTTAAGTTGGAAATTGATGCTAGCGCACGATTTAAAAGGGCTGCTACCATTATATCTATATAATAGCCTGCATGTGTACAGGGACAATAGTAGAAACGTCGTGTCGTATATATGAGAAGGTAACAAGATTTAATAATAAAACTATTAGGTGATTTCGTACATAAGTGTACTATAAAACTAATAAAGTGGGATTTAATTGCGCATTATACTATAGAGTCGGCATAATAAAACGCGTTGTGCTTTACGAAATCATTGCTCGTTCTGTTCCACAATTAAACTGTGCTTTGACTCTTCGTTTTTACACATTTCTCCATACTATACGACATGTTTTCCATCAATTATATATCTAGTGCTAATTAATTTATTTGCTTTATTGCTTCTGATGTCTTCTGATAACTGTATAGGGCTTATAGTATACTTTCGTTTTATGTGTTTTGCATAGATTGGTACGATTTTAATGAAACCTACGAGGGTGGTTTGAAAAGTTTGTGGCCTGAATCAAAGCTGCCCTTCAATTTTTTATTTCAAATATGATAATAGTTCATTTTCCACTAATTTTTAAATTAGATAATACCGAATTTTGATTCTGGGCCCTGTATTTGACATATAACTGTATTCTTCGACACTGATAAGGTGAAAACAAATTATTTTTATCCAAGTTTTACTGTTGTGGAAATCTAAGCAATTTTTTATTATTTTTAATGAAAATTGCCGACTTTCTCATAATTTAATTTTTAATTGCTATCAGAAATTATTTCGTTTAACTTCAGAGTCTTTTTTTATCCAAGAATAATGATTATTAGCAACACACAAATATAAAATGAAAAAAATATGTACATAAAAAATTAGTCATTATTACGATTTTCTTTTTATTGTTTGTACTTTCTTGTATTTCCCAAAATATAGTCACTCATCATATTCTTATTATATAGTATTGTTTAATTTACACTATTAATTTATAGGATATATTGTTCTTTATCAAAATTCCAAAGAGAGTTTTATTTTTATCTTTTCGGTTTTCCAGAAATAATTTTTGTCTGTGTAGTGCTCGCTTTTATAGCGAATGTACAAGAAGTGCCTCATTTTTATCAACTTTTCTCAAAAGTCAATTCATCGATTTTTTAATTTTTACTCCTATTTTATAGAAAATATTTTCTTTGTCAAAATCAGAAATAAAATTGGGTTTAAAACTTTTTTATGTCTCTGAAAGTTTTGGCGCGCGACCTCCATTTCTATTGGATATAAAAAGCTAATGGAACATCCACTTTTCTGAAAAGTCACCTGTTCAAATTCCAAATTTTTACTCATATTTTATAGAGAGTAATATTCTTTAGTAAATTCAAAAAAAAACCAAATTTTCTTTATGTCTCTTTTGTTTTCCAGAAATAATTGTTCATTTCTCAGGCAAGTGCAAAATATAAAACCAATTTTCTCAAAAACCACTTATTGAATTTATAAATTTTTACTGTTAATTTATAGAGCTCATTATCCGAATTCAAATTCAAATAAAATAAAATGAAATCCATGTTTTTTTGGTTTTCCGTAAATAATTTTTGAGTTTGTGGTAACCGGTCCAATACTTCTTGGTTACATTTATTATATTTATCGACGTAAAACAGGTAAAAGCAAAAATTGCAGTGTAAGAGGAGGTATTTCTGTGTCTTTTGTTATCTACTAACTGAATTCATGCCTCAAAACAAAAACCTAGGAAAAAAAATTTTTGTTTTTAGATCTGTGTAATTTTTGTTTTCATTTATACCTAGAACCGACCAAAAAACTTCAAATTTGTATAGGGGAGCTTTTTGCTTCCAATGAGGAAGTTGATAAGGTTGTGAATGGGCAGTCCTATACTTTTGGTCCTTCCGGAATGTAATACTGTAGTTGCAGAATCTCTTGAATAACTTTGTTGCAGTTAGCAGAGCGTCTGTAGAAAATTAAAAGCAATTCTTAATCAAAATTTCAGTATTTATGACACTCATTGAAACTTTTCAAATCGAATCACACATGTACGAGTTTCAGTTTTCAGATCAAATAAATTAATCAAACCTCTCAATAAAAAAAATTAAATAAATAAAAACAAATTTTAATCTCACTATTTACGGTTTTTTTTTTTTTTTAGTGAAAAGCAAGAGCTTACAAACAATCCATTGGATGTTTATTTAATGAGTTTACAAACAACTATTGCAGTTTTATTGGATAATAATTAGGACAGCATTATTTCCATTTCGTGTGCTGCACACACATTCGTTGGAAATTATTATTGCTGTTGTTTCCGCGCGCGTATATGAAATGAATGGCTGTCATCGGTGCGTAGTACCTAATTTGCATGAAACTTCAATTCCTTTTCGCATTGTCCTCTTGCAGTACTTGAACACATTTCGCACAGACGATAAATTAAAAATTTGCGGCGACGGCACTGGCGGCGGCTTTGCCGATGATGACGATGGCTGCGGTCGTAATAACAACGGTACAGTTTACAAACGACAATTGCTGGGGTTGCTTTCCCTTTGCGAATTCATCATCAATATCATCATCATCGTTCTCGTCATTGCAATTTCATCGATATCGTAAAGGCAGTAAGTGGTGCCATTACGCATAGTAAATCTGATGCGTCGAAAATTTCGCAATTTTCGGCAATTTCCGCTTTCCGGTTAATCCATTTACACACGTAATTCCCAATAAGTGATGCTAATTAAATTTATTCATTGTTTGATTTGTACAATTATTATTTGCTCGCGGTATGATCGGTGGTATGGGTCGTTTGTTCTGTTGCTCTGCAATTGTTTGCGGTTTTACTGATAAAGCTTTTTGTAGAATTGTAATTTATTTGTTGTAATGATTAATTTATTCATTCATTACTTTATTTTTTGCTTTGCTTTCGGTGGAATTGAAACGAATGAATCGAAATTGTATATTTTTAGAAATAAATCTATAGGAACCCGGAAAGCAATCAAATATTTAAAGTGTCTGAGGGGTGCATTTATTTTTGGGTAAAATCAATGTCCCGAAAGTCATTCACATCCCCGAAATGCTATCAGAAGGGCGCGACTCTAACTGCGGCTTTTAAATAATTCAACGCGCATTCGGCCGAACATCCTTTGACATGATCCGGCAAATTTACCTGCCAACTTCGAGCTGCCCCAGCATGAATTAGACATGTTCCAGTTGTTAATATTGATAGGAACATAAAGCATAACTAAACTTTTATTACTTTTCAAATTATTTTATATTTGTTATAAAATATTTGGAAAACTCACATACAGCAGGTAATAAATAAATTAAAAACAAATCAAAAAAGTGAATCGATTTGTAATTAGATAACCTCATTGACTTATTGAATTACGTTATTTGTATTGAAAATTCGCCATTAATAATATTGAATATATTGTAAAGGAGATTCGTTTGTGAAGTTTGCGAGCGGAGCGCGAAAGCTGAAATAACAAAATCGTTGCGATCCATTCGACATTAATTCGATTTCACTGTATCTGTCTCCCGTCTTCTTCTCCCACTGCCATGAATAATGCATTTATTGTTGATTCTTCGTTGCTAGTTAAGGTACTTCAGGCAAGACTCCCAAATGCCGAATTATAATAAATTACCGCAAAGTTACGAGTTACGGCGCTCATCTAACCCAAATCGAACAATTTCATTTTTAACCGTTTCTATAAATTTCTTTGGGACTTATATTGAAATATTTATTATCCACTTTCTTTTATTATTATTTTCGCAAATTTTATTATTTATCTAAATAATTCATTACAAATAATATTTTATTTTATTATTTATTTCAATTAAAAAGCAAATGTATTTTTTGAATCATGAAAAGTTAATCATTACATCTGAATTATAAAAAATAAATTTAAAAAAAGAAAATACGAAACACCTCCATATAAATAACTTAAACCTATAAAGTAAATCGAACGAAACAAACTGTTGATCTAATGAATTTATGTACATGTAAAATTAGAAATTTATATCACTTGTAACCAATTAAAAATCCGTTCTTCCTACGATACCTTATACCTATCTTCCAAGGTATCGATTCGTTCGAAGAAGTAATTAATTGGCCACGTACGATTGATTAATAGTGTTCCCGCATGCATAATTCATCGGTCCTATTGTTATAAGAAATAATATAATTTATGTATTTGAGTTTTTGCACACTGGTACAGACATACATTTTAAGCTTGCAAAGAACATACACAAAATAGGTATTTGAGTTCGTCTACAGAGTGGTTCAATAAAAATATTTATAACTTTTGGTTCTGAAAAGAAAGTTTAATTATTTAACAAACTTGATTTAAACTTAAAAAAAACTTTTTTCTTTAAATTTATCTTAGATTTTCTTTCAAAGTTTTCCTTCCGAATTATTTAATTGAAATATTTGAAGTATTTTTGAATTTTCATTATTTTTTGTTTTGTTTTTTTAATCACCTGACCAGAAAATTATATTAACAAGAATTTTGAAATTTGAAACAGTAGGTTTGTTTTTGCAGCTATTTAAGAACTGTTTTAAAACCATTTGAAAACTGTTTAAACTGCGCATGTCAGTACAAAAACCGTTTCAAAATTATTGGTTAGTTAGTAATTTAGTGAACTGCAAGAACGAAATTTGAACTGCGAAAACGAAATTTTTTTATAACCTAAAATTGCTTTTGTTTATGTTTATCCTGCAGTGCCACATTTTTCATTAATAACCAATAACCATTAACGACATTTATGACTACGTCGCGTCAATGC